>JAAFCE010009109.1:6010173-6126983 GCA_013389805.1 Trigoniulus corallinus
TTTTTAATGCGGTAGGAATATCATACTATTAAATGGCGCAATTTGGCCTCCAACCTCAATTAACCAATTTGATTTGCCAATTTGCATGGTTACGTGTTGCCACCATTTCTCTTTGTAACTTTTCAGTACTGAGTATTGAACCCTAGGTTATACAGTACTATAAAAATGTTTCTTTTGTTTCACTGGAAGACTGAGTGAAGTTTTGATACAGAGGCGTCTAGAGTCTAGAGCTGCCGCCCGCACAATTGATATCATATAGTATACATATGCAGCCTGCCACTCAGAGGCGTAACGAGGGGGACAGAGAGGGGTGCCATAGGCACTGTATGGCCCTTATGCCAATGCATTTGTTACCAATGTGGCCCTCGGTGTACTCCCAGCTTGACATGCCTACTGTGTAGTGTATCACGCTCGGGAAAATTTCTAAATATACTGTAGAAGGTCGCGCGGAGCTCATACCTCTAATGCCTAGTTCCGTATCACCGCACTTCAGCGCTAATCACGTCGCCACTGATGACATTTTGATGACGTTTTGTGCTAGTGCGTTATGAAGGACCGCCAACGCAATTCCTTAAGTGCAGCGCTTTATTTGGAGTCACCGCACGCCGCCGTCATGTCTTACATTATCCTCCGCCATTTTTCAAGCCGACAGCTCAACCGCCAGCCAATCAGAACGCAGCGTGACGTGCGGGACGCTATGTGAGTTGGCCACTGGTCAACTCAACTACCGTCCCGCATAGCTGCTCTGCGACACCCCAAGTAGCAGTGTGACGTCACCATTTTTTGTGCTGTGTCGTCTGATTCAACGGTAAAAGCGTTAGCGCGTGGGTATACGGAACCAGGCATTAGTGTGAAAAAACGTTGTCCTTCTGGGACACATGGGCGATATGCTGGACGGTATTTCTCCTTAGCTGGCTGCCGCTGCATTGTAGAGAAGGATCTTGTACGTGCAATAGACATCGCATACTACAAGGGGCCACAGCTGCAATCGAGCTGGCTGCATTGTAGAGAAGGATCTTGTACGTGCAATAGACATCGCATACTACAAGGGGCCACAGCTGCAATCGCCATCAGACGGGAGGAGGCAACCCACCACGATAAAGTATCGAGATCGCCTCCTGGCTCTCAGAAATATTACAATGTAAACCTATGGCAACGTTAAATATGCAGAAGCTGCCGCATGAGGTTGTCGGCCATGGCAAAATACCACCCAGTAGTTAGCTCAGGATGTTATTCAGTATCAGCGGGACAAAATGAAAACTTGAACCAGCTCTAGACGAAAGACTACGAATGATGCTAAGGGGAGATAAAGGTGCCCCCCCATACGAATGATCCAACATGACTCTGCACCGAACCAAAACTCACGGTTCGTGGGGAACACAGATGAATTGTTGTGGATCGGCAGGCCCGACTAGATTTTCGTTCACTCCAAAATCCACGACACCGAGCCGAGACTCGGCATTACCGTGTGTGGGAAATACCGCACCGAATGGAGTCGGGAAAAGTGCTGGCCTCGCCATGTGTGTGCGATCCCCGATTCAAATCCTTTCAGTCTGAAATCAGACCTCGAGTCAGAAAGTATAGCCTCTAGCAGCTGTCTGTGGCAAATTCGAACTGCAGCAGCTGTCTGTGGCAAATTCGAACTGCAGCAGCTAGGCAACTACTAATCCTTTTCCTCTCTATGGTACTCCTCTTTGACTCTCAGAATGGATACATGGGCAATCTAGTGGACGGTATTTTTACACAGTTGCCTGCCAACCAAAACTGCAACCCCTAGGTTTATTTATCATAGACCTACTGTTTCTTGAGGTAGTAGTGTGCCTAGGATATTTTACACCCGGGTACAAACTATGCAGCTAGCGACTCTTTGGGAAAATATACAACTAGGGTACACTTTAGGAACCTCTGCTTGAAAAGATTACAGTGGGTATTTAAGTTGACAATTGAAAGATGTACATTTGTTGGTGACATAACGCAAACTCGAACTGGCCTGGCTAGGCGTGGATTGATGCGGTCGTCAAAGACCCTCCAATTTGGACTGAGTCCCAAATGGACTGATCGTGCATGGCTACCTTAAGAAGTGCAAAAGTGGCACAGAGCGGGAGAGGGCAGCTAAACATTCCTCGCTAGGTGAGTGGCCTATCAAATAACTTACTCGTTGGAGATTTATATTGTTTTGCTACCTTGTTGTTTTCTAATAGTTCTAGTAAAGAATAGGGTGCGATGGATGGTTCCACCCCCTACTGTCTATTACTATTATTTTATAGCAGAGATGGAGAGAAAGGCCCTTTTGTTGGGCCCACCTTGTGCATTGACTATTGAACTATGGTTGCAAAAAGTTAGTAGCTAAGAATTCCTATTGTTAGTAGCCTATTCTTTTCTCTTCTATTTTTTGAATACAGTTTTAGGTAATAATCGTTGAAATTTGTTACGTATCTTTCGCCCCCCCCCCTTGTGATATTTTTTGTTTCTCTTATGGCGGCTAATTTTCTACGCCATTTAGTGTCTGATTGTAAAACCCTTTATCGCCCCGACTATCAGAGCCAGAGTTCATTGCTTGCATTAACACTGTTTACATACAATAGAAAATTTTCAAATGCATACAACTTAGTAATGGCTACTTGCTACTGCTTTGATATTAAAAAAAGCAAAAGGTTAGATTGATGAGAGAAAAAATTCGAGAAACGGTTCTGGCCCCCTTTCCTCTCCTCTCACCTTTTTCTTCTTCTCTCCCCCATCAGCACCTTAAACAACTTTTGCTCGTCTGCTGTAATTGAATCCACCACAGGTAGATGAAGGGAGCATTTTCAGTTGGCGGTAGAGTAATTTTAAAAACGAATTATGGCCCTCCCCCTCTCCTCCTCCCAAAACGTTTTTTTACCAAAAATAATAATAATAATAATAAACAACCCTAAGACACTTAAAACTGACCCAAGAGGGGCTGCAGTATTGAATCAGGTCTGTATATTGTGGTGAGTTTTTTTAATCTGTTTTACCGTCGTCTGGAGCACGTTTCCAAAACTTTTTTTCGGGGGTTCTGGTGCTGCTGTTGTTGTAAACATAATTCATTGCTTATATGTCAAGGGGTATGATTTTCTAGTTTGTATACCAACATTCATTTGTACCTAAGAGTAAAATTTTTTTCTGAAGACATTCAAACGGACTGAGGGCAGAGGTGGGAATGGCGGCAGAGAGGGCAAAGGATGAAAGAAAGAGGGTGTATTGTCAGTTTTCGTCCATCTTCAGGTCAAATACCTCTTTTTTTATTACGGGTAGGTTAAGCAGCATTTAATAAAACTAACTATTATAAACATACAAAACATATATTTGGATTCCGAAGACGAAAAAACGACAAAAACTAGTTTTGTTATGATAAAACAGGTCTGAAATTGCAGTTTAGGTAAATCGTCGTGATGTGAGTGCACATTCCGAACCCCCTCCCTCCGCCTATGGCAGGGTTGGGTACCATTATCCTCAATTTGAGCCAGAAATACACAGACGAGCTGTTGAACCATATTTTGGTATTTGCTGACGATATTGGAAAACTTAGTGACAGCAGAGAACAGGGAGGGCTAAAGATAAACATGAAGAAGACAGAATATTTAGCTTTCAGTTGGGAAAGACAACAAAAATAATGGTGACGTACGCTCGAGGAGCGAAATGGTGAAAAAGGTGCAAGAGGTAAGGCTTAGGATCAACGTTCCAAAGCAATGGGGAGATAGACGCTGATGTGACCCATAGAATCAATGGGGGTGTCATAAGTGGAGACAGGCAAGCGGAGTCCTGTGTGATAAGTGGGGCCCAATGAAGTTGAAAGGGAAGTTCTACAAAGCAGTGTTTAGGCCAGTGCAGTGGTTGGACAGCGAGGACGAGCCACGTCAATAGAATGCAGGTAGCTGAGATGCGAATGCTGCGGCACATGAGTGGCGTGTTGAGAGCTGATAGAATTAGGAATGCGTATATGAGAGGTAGCCTGGGGTGTGGACATCGCCAAAAAATGAGGGAGTAGAGGCTGAGGTGGTATGAATACGTAATGAGAAGAGGGGACGAGGAGCTCGTTAGAGCCATACCAGGAATGCAGGTGGTCGGTAGCACCCGGGGCAGTGGGAGACCGAAGCTGACGTGGGAACAGGTTGTCCGTTAGGATATGGCAGTGTGTGGGGTGGGCGGGGACTTGGTGGGAGATAGACGAGAGTGGAGGGGAAGAACCCGCAGACCCGACCCTGCCACAGGCGGGATAAGGGTATGATGATGAAGATGATGATGATTCAGCGACCTTTTACTGACCCGCCTCGGTAGTGCAGAAGGTAAGGCGCTCGATTACTGTTTCAGTGGTTATAGGTTCGTTAGAGGTGGATTGGCTTTCTTCTGGCGAGAGAGCACCAAGTGCTCCTTCCGTTGGATAAGAAGTAAAACCGTGGTCTCGTGTGGTGGACAATGTCATTTACACGTAAGAGAACCCTCTCTACCATTCAACTTCAACTGGTAGCAACTCTTAACGCTTTTCCCGCCTATGGCAGGGTCGGGTACTCATTTTGTCCCTCTGAATGGACACAAAGGTGATATATTGGACGTGGCTCTCCACAGGCGGTTGCCAACCATGCCTTCAACCTCTATGCTTATTTATCGCCGGTCTACTGTTCGTTGGGCACTTCACCGACGCCAGAGGGCGAGCTCCTACACCTGGAAATTTTGCTTCCTCTACCCGTTGCATTCTCTTATTCAATGGGCAGATGAAGCAAAAATATCAGGAGTAGGAGCACCTCCCATGCCGTTGGTGAAGTGCCCCAACGAGCAGTACACCGACGGTAGCTGGCTGCGTAAAAGAACTGACAATTGTATCGGCAATGTGTGCGTTCAGAGGAACAAAGATGGGTACCCGACCCTGTCATAGGCTGGAAAAGGGTTAGTTGTTGTTTACATTCATGGACCTTTTACGTGCAGCTGTCATCATATGTGGCCAAGACTTTACTTCCTAACGGATGGAAGGCGCACAATGGACGTTTCTCCTACTTGAAGGAATCTAACTGCCTCAGTTCAGAACCGGACCTAGAAGGAGGGACGCAGTCGCCCAGCACCCTACCTTACTTTCAAAAATAAGAGTCCTACTAGAAAATGCTGTCTTGGTGGTTTAGGGATTGCCATACAGTGATTTCTTGTGCTCATGGTTGTTAGATCGATTCCGGCCATGACAGATGGATATCTTTCGAGCGAGAGGAAAGTCAAAAATAGGCCTGACTCTTTAGCATTACGACGGATGCCGAATTCCGAAAAAAAAGACCAATAGTTAGCCCGTGTGTTCCTGTTGAAACTGAGCAAATGGCTACACGACAATGCCGGGATTTTGGAATGTTGATACGGCAAACATCTTTGCAAGACACCGCAATCTAGGAATGTAATCAAATATACCTTGAAGAGAAGAGGGAGAAGGGTAAAAAAAAATTTGGTGGTTGTAGCAGGTAGTACTAGACGTTTACTAAATTGTAATTAGAACTATTATCTTGCAATTAAAGGCTTTGTTCGACTCACTTGAACAGTTCCCGAAAAAATAATTGAACAAAATTACGAGGTTTTGAATCATGTGCTGGCCTATTACAAAAGAATGTATGAATAATAAATATTCATGCGTGTAATTGTTTGTGATCAGTTAACAATCACTTTTTTGACCATCTAGTTTATCCACCCAATTCTATTCTGAATGCTACTAATGCTACTTAAAAAGAAAGGGTTAGAGATAATTTGTCTGAAAAATAAAAATTAACTTTACACCCCAGCTCTTAAAGTCAAAAAAGTGAATAAGAATGAAGACGAACACAAGAGAAAGCATTGTACATTCAAAATGTCCGGTTCATTTTTTAACCCGTCTGTTTAAACATCATACGAACAATTGTGAAAATTCGCACAATCATCGACACACCTGTAATGACCCTCTACATGACATTTTTCCAACCCGGCGCCCACCTTAAGACCCGGTGCACACGTGCGGCTCGGCTGCGGCCTCGTAATTGCGGCATGGGATACATTAGTTGCAATGAGGGAGTGCACACATACTTCCGACGCCGCAGCGGCTCCATATACAGGAGTAAAAAGCAACTCCTAACCCTTTTCCCTCCTATGGCAGGGTCGGGTACCCATTTGTCCCTCTGAATGGACACAGGGTGATATATTGGTCATAGTTTTTCTGCAGCCAGTTGCCGGCCAAAGTAGCACCTCTACGCTTATTTATCGTCGGTCTAGTGTTCGTTGTGGAATGCTACCGACGCCAGGGGGCGAGATCCTACACCTGGAAATTTGGCTTCAACTACCCGTTGCGTAGTAGAGAGGGTTCTTTTACGTGCAAGTGCCATCGTACACCCATACGGGACCTCGGTTTTACTTCTCATCCGAAAGAAGGCACAATCGCGGCATCTCTCTCGCCCGAAAGAAGCCGACCCACCACGGTCCAGTATCGAACCTAGAACTACTGGCGCAGTTGCCGAGCGTGCTAACCACTACGCCACTGCGGCGGGCGGCTCCATATATAGGAGTTGCGTCTGAAAATGCATGCAGATCCCTACCGAACCGCAACGGCGACAAACCCGCACATTCGATGACGATTGAGTGCTGCACACATCCGAGTTTTGCTCATGCGGATGCCGCAGCGACGCCGCAACAATCCAATGCACACATGCGATGAAAAGTCGCCAGTACATATTTGGCAACGGTTACAGAAGGCGTGCCCTTTATGCCTACGAAATCTCAAAACTAAGAAACCGCTGTGTGTGAGAAACGGATGTGTGCAGCACTCAATAAGCCAAGAAGTACTACGTGACCGGATGTGCGGGTGCGGCGCCGTTAATATTTGGTAGGGATCTGCGGACATTTTCAGACGTAACTCCGATATTCGGAGCCGCAGCGGGCCTTAAGGCCCGGTGCACACATGCAATATTTACTCGTGCGGCGCCGCTACGGCATGGGATACATTAGTTGCAATGGAGGAATGCACACATATCTCCCGCGCCGCAGGGGCTCCAGATGCTGCTGATGAGTCGGAAAATGCCCCCAGAGCCCTACGAAACCGTAACGACGCCGCATACGCACATCCGATGAACATCCATTGTGCACAGTCGCCAAATGTGTACTGGCGACATTTCACCGCATGGGTGGGCATTGGATTGTTGCGGCGTCGCTACGGCACCCGCACGAGTAAAAGTCGGATATGTGACCGGGCCCGAACAATTCGCCACCAATGCGATTATTTTCCGCTAAAAATAAAATCCGATCGAAGCGAGAGAGGTCCCTTTTCTGGCTTTTATTGTTCTTTTAGGGTCCTTCAACTACAATGGTCATTAAAGCTCCGTCCCCTACATAGTTCGAATGCAGACTCTGCACAGAAACTACAGAGTTATGACGATTTGTGTCTTAGTAGTACGCAGTATTCCCAAACGCCCACCCATGCGAATACTATCTTGGGTTGCATTGCTTAACTTCAGTGATCAGACGATAACTGGTGTGTCCAACGCAATTTGCCGCTCCCGCCCATCTGCGGGAAAACGGACTTAAGTCCCCTTTCGCCTGTAAGAAGCCACCTCATTCACCAGGATGGATCCTGGTCAAGGAATTATCCAGAGGCGGCGGAAGCGGTCCTTCAGAGTCTGCCCTTCAGACGAGCCCCATCACAGAGAGGGCGCCGCCTCGACGTTTAAACTATTTCTCAACATTATAGAAAATCAGAGTAGGGGCGGTTATTGGTGAATTGCAGGCAGACGTTGAAGGACCTAGCAGCGGTCCTGACTATCTAGTTCGACACCGAGACAAACAACGGCGGTCTAATACTGATGGTAATAAATAGATTCTAGAGGACGCTGTTTTGTTGTGTTGGTGTTTTAGGGCCTTTCAGTTACAAAGGTCATTAGAGCCCCATCCAAGTGTTCCCAAACGGTCACCCATGCTAATACAATCTTGGGTTGCTTTGCTTAACTTCAGTTTACAGATCTGTTTCCTGCAAGAACTGGTGCGTCAAACGAACGTGATACCCATCTGAAAACACCCGGACACTAGCCCTTACCAGGTTGTTCAGTTCGAACCCTGTTACACCCATTCGATAAGTAGTTGCTGCCATCAGTTAGGCATGTCACAGAGTTTATCTACGAATAAGGCGATAAGCTGCGAGAGAGAAGTTGTTCAAAATCAATAACCAGAGGTTAACATTCACGAAACTTAGGGCCATTTAATTTGGTCTTCTAGAGTCCATCATAGTAGAATCTCATTGTAGTAGTGGTGGTTTAAAAAATACTAGATCGAGTCTCTTGAGGATCGTCTTAAGGACCCAATCAGCATCTAAAGAGTTGGAGACAAATTTATTTACGTCCCCTGCCCCTATGCAACAGTCTAGGATTGGTAATTCCCAAGTGACACCCCCTAATGGTTCATAGTTTCTGCCAGATAACAAAATCCTTAGATGAGACTTAATAATAAAAAAAGGATGGATACTGGGAATACTTTAAAGTAGACTCATTTAATGTACAAATCAAGAGGATTAAATTGGGGATTGGAGACTGCTGCATTGGTTCATGTCACTCTGAAGTACAACAGTGCACTTGAGGTGGGGGAGGAGGTGGTGCCCTAATTTTTCATCGATGTCGTCATCGTTGAACTTTGACTTTTTTCTTCCCACCTTGTTGGCGCAGAGGTGGCATCTTCCTTAAGTAGACAAACTCCCTATGTCGAATTAATTACACGTTGACCCCGGGCCGACTTTCCACAAGACCAATCCACAGTACAGTGATTTCCCTTTTGTTTCATTGGTGTTTTAGGGCCCTTCAACTACAACGGCCATTTGAGCCCCATCCACTGCCTAGTTCTAATGCAGGGTCTGCACAGACACTACGCTGTTACGACGATTTTTGGGTATTAGCAGTACCCAGTGTTCCTAACCAGTCACCCATGCTAGCACTAGCTGGGGCTGCGCTGCTTAACTTCAGTGTTCATACGAGGACTGCGGTTTTCCCGTATGTCGGATTTTTTTTTTTTTTGGGGGGGGGGGGGTCCCTTTGAGTTGGACTTAGCGAGGTTCAGTTGTATTTTCAGGTGTCATAGGTGTCAAGGTGCACTACATGGCGAATTACCCCAATTAGGAAAAATAGGTCGACGACAAATAAGCAAAGGGGTTACAGGATCAGGTGGAGAGCCGGGTGGGCAACCGACCCTGCTACAGGCGGGAAAACGGCAGTGATGATGATAGTGTTGATTATAAGTATAGGAGCCTACTATAGAACTACTGACTGTAGAAACCCAATTATCAATCCAGAGTGACACCCAAAGTGAGCCTAACATCAGGTAGACGGTACAGGTCGGAACCCTTTCACCATAACTATGCCTAATCTTTTTCCCATCCTTATCAGCGTCAGTTATCCGTTTGCATCGTTGGAACCGGGAACACACGGGCTAATCCGACATACGTCACACATGGACACCAGACGAGACCCCGGTTTTATTTCTCATCCCAAGGTAGGCGCACTCGCGGCTTCTCTCTCTCGCCCGAATAAGGCAACCAACCTCGGTCTAGTATCAAACACAGAACCACTGACGCAGTTATCCAGAAAGCTGCCTACTGCGTCACCGAGGCGGGTGCATTCAACACCTCGTTCAAATTGAAATGAAAGAAAGCATCATACTTGAAGGTTTCTATTGTCTGGACTGTTCGCCCTATAAAACGACGTGAATGTAAGGAGGTATCAATGCCAGGGATGACTTTGCAGTAGTTTTGTTCCTCAATGCCCTATACAGAATAATGCATTTCAAGATTTTTTGAATGCAATTCTGTAGTTGAAAAGCCGTCATCATCACTAACCCTTTTCTCGTCTATGGCAGGGTCGGATACCCCTCTTTCCCCGTCGACATCGAGAACACAAGGACGACATACTAAACTATATTCTTAAGCAGTCGGCTGCCAACGTAATGTTGCAACTCCTTGATGATAGAGCGACCGCATCTGTTCCGGTAATTTCGGTCACCCACACCAGAGGGCAGGGGGTTCCATCTGAAAATTTGGTTGAATTAAATGGGTACCACAGCTTTACTTTGACTCAAAGGAAGAAGCAATTTGGGACTCCATAAATTTGGCACTCCATGAAAGCAGGCATTTCAAAAGATTTTTCAGACAATGCATTGATCGTCATCTGACTCGCCTCGTTGGCGTAGTGGGCATGTAGCAAGCTCGGTAACTGCGCCAGTAGTTCTAGATTCGCTACTGGACTGAGGTGGGTTGGCTTCTCTCGGGCGAGAGAGAGAAAGAGAGAGGGGGCCCCGACTGTACCTTCTTTCGAATGAGAATTAAAACTGAGGTCCCGTGTGGTGTACGATGGCATTTACACATTAAAGAACCCTCTCTACTATGCAGCGGGCAGATGAGACAAAATTCCCAGGTTAGGAGCTCGCTCCCTAGCGTCGGTGAACTTCCCCAACGAAGAGTAGACCGACGATAAATAAGCATCGGAAGTACAGCTTTGGTCGGCAACCGGCTGTGGAAAAACCTGTCCAATATATCATCCTTTTGTCCATTCAGTTTATTATTTGTTTGTTTGTTGGTGGTTTAGGGCCCCTCAACTACAAGGTCATTAGAGCCCCGTCCACAGTGTAGTTCTTATGCAGAGGCTGCACAGAAACTACACTAATGAGACGATTTTGGGGTATTAGCAGTATCCAGTTTTCTTAACCGGCCACCCATGTCAGTACTAACTGGGGTTGCGTTGCTTAACTTCAGTGATCGAACGATAACTGGTGTGTCCAACGCAATTCGCCGCTCCCGTGTCCATTCAGAGGAACAAGATGGGCACCCGACCCTGCCATATGCGAGAAAAGGGTTAGGAGTTGCTTTGCATTCTTCGCGATCTCCCGAGCACTAGCCTGGAACCGGCCGTAACATTACCTCAATCTAGGTACCTCTACATGTGCCAGCGGGGCCCCTCCAATTCTTTTGGTGATAACACCATTGGGTCTCCCCAAGGTGGAATGGAACTGAGCCCGTCTCCACACCAGACCGATACCGTGTCAATTCCGCCATTCACTGAGGACAAAAGAGGGTATATATATGCCTCGGCTAGCATTGGCAAAATTTCAAGCAGTAAGACCCTGTCCCCTTCCCCCTAGCGTCGATATGCGAAAGATGCTACCACCGTCCAGGAATGAAACCGCCGCCGCTAAATAACTAAAGGGTTGCAGTTTTCCGGCAGGTGAAGTCTTCTACGTCTTCCCAGTTACAGAGGAACAAATTGGTATTCCACCCTCGCATTGGAGGAATCAGAACTTGAAAGAAGCCGGCAGCCAAGAATTTTTTCCTGTATTTATAACCACATGTAGAAAGGGTTTCTTTTCTGGGCAATGTTGACATTGTAGACACTACATATGGTGTCAGGACTATACTTCCCGTCCGTTCACGAACCGGTGGAAGGAACTGTAATTTTTGGGTGTATAACCTAACCCCTTTCCGCCAGGGACTAAAGGTTCTTGAAAGGGCTCCTGGGGTGGTCGATGTCGTTCGTCACACGTTCTTCGTTCTCTCGACACCACTCTCGACGTTAAGCTAGATGGGGACACCTGAGCACAACCTGAGACGTTATCTCCCGCTGTGTAGAGGATCGCTCTTTACTCACGCCAATAGCCGGGAACGGTTGTATTGCGTTGGACACAGCAGTTCTAGTCTGATCACTGAAGTTAGGCAACGCAACCACGGCTAGCACTAGCATGGGTGATCACTTGGGAACACTGAGTAGTGCTAACACCCAAAAATCGTCCTAACAGCGCAGTGTCTGTGCAGACTCTGCTTTAGAACTACGCAATGGACGGGGCTCTAATGACCATTGTAGCTGAAGGGCCCTAAAACACCTATAGAACCCAGGAGGGACGGTAGGTGTTTTAGTCTGTAGTCCGGCGACTTGAGTCCGATACTCCCGCGTAAACGCATTTCACCTAGCCTGGAAAAAGTTATCAAAAGATTGCGGCATTAGGACTGCGAAAAAATTGCATCCAATAGAACTCCCGTGTGTTCCGGGTTCCAACGTGATTCTATCATAGGCGGGATAAAGGTTAGGAATGACGATGGGGTTCATGCCACTCTCTGCAACGTCGGCAAATTCAATATCTAAATTCATTCTAGGGTCATTGGTTGTTTTGAGAGCCTTAAGGTCCTTCGTACTTACTTCTCTTCAACATAGCAGACCTCGCATATTATTCGCACCTAGGGTCACAATCTAAGTGGTTTACTGTCGATGCGCATAAACTAATAGAATTTATCGATTGTTTTCTCTGCCCCATTGAAAACAAAATGTAGATATCCAAATGTCTTACGGGAAGAACATGAGCCATTTTGAGTTTTTAGTACTGTACTTCACGAAAGGGCCTTAAGACACAAAGGAACATTTAAATTCTGCAAAACATAAAGATAATCTTCCTGCACCGACCAAATATTGAAAGAAACAATTTTAGTCTGTCTTATTCTGCACTGATAAACCGAAGTGGAAATTTTACAGGGTGTTCGCAGAGGGAAGGAGAAAGGCCACAACATAAAAATTGGGCAGGAAACGGCATGCCTTCGTCTAAATTTCTGGAACCTTCTCTCTTTCCTAAAGCATTATCCCTCAGTTAATTTGAAAATGGTCTGTGGACGTTCATGGCCGCAGGTCTTTTGCAAGGGTCAGAGTGTTGGACAGTGCGCAGGATAGAAATGATTATTTTTAGGGCAGCTAGAAGTGGGAGAATCCCTCCTTGGTGGCGCAGTGGGTAACGTGCTAGGTAACTGCCTCAGTGTTTCTAGGTTTGATACTGGACCGAGGTGAGTTGACTTCTTTCGGGCGAGAGAGATGCTTCGAATGCGCCTTCTTTCGGATTACAAGTAAAACCTTGGTCCCGTGTGGCGTACGATGGCGTTGCGGGTAAAAGAACCTACTCTACTATGCAACAGGTAGATGCGGCAAAGTTCCCAGGTGTAGGTGATCGGCCCATGCGATGGAGTGCCCAACTCACAGTAGATCGGCGATAAATAAACATATGGGTTGCAGCTTTGGTCAGTAGCCGGCTTTCTAGGAGTGGGAGGGGTAACGGAGAGGGGGCGGAGAGGTAACGTAATGAACTCGTGCATCAGTTATTGCAGGTTTGATCCTAACTAAGGGTGAAAACTTTTACTGGAAATTGTACCAGATTGGACGTCCACTTTATTCAATGTTGTAAGGGTTCTTTTATGTGCAAGTGGCAGTGCCGGTCTTCAGTTAGTTGTACCAAATCCTGAAGAGAGATATTTGGTAGGGCTGGTGGCTTCATGGTTCAGGATGCCAAACATGGACCTGGGGCATTAAGAGTTGGGAGATCACATTGGTCGCTAGTAAAGTCATGCTGTGTTTTCTTCAGGTGGAGCATTAATTGCCTTCTCCTGGGTTGTAGCTAAACTCCATTACATGTGGTCATAGGGCTTGCCCATTGGAAGTGGTGAAGAGAACTCGCTCCCCCCACACAAACACCAGGAGAATGTCGTATAACTGCCTACACTCTCTGGGGGCAATAAATATGTAGTGCCTAATCCGGTAATACTGGTCTATGTGTTACAAAGAACCGAAGTCCAAGACAGTGTGAATGATTTCCAAGTGCACATGCGTAATGTCCTAGTGCTTCGCTGGAGTAAACGATTGGGTGAAAATCTCGTCAGTTCAGGAAACTGAAGTTGCCGGGCTGTTGCCTCACAAATTACACTTCAGTATATATCGTCATATATCAGGGTGGCTGACTTGAGATTTGTGTAAGGCAGTTTTGGAAATGGGTTTTTGAGAGTCGCACTATGGCGGTTTAAAAACTTCGTACAGGGAAATGGAATTGGGTGTTTGCCAGAATCGTGGTAGTACCTAAGGACTGTTTGCCATGTATTTAGAGACCCATCTTATTTTATAGCAGTCTAGTAATCTTCTGAAAAGCTTAAATGCCCTAATCGCTTAGCTTCCAATCACATTTTTCTTTTGTTGTTCCAAGAATACATACTAATTTCAGTCAGTCTCTATGGATCAGTAGTTAGCGTACTTCACTTCCCGAATCCATAGTTCCAGGATGGCTTATTCAGAGAGAAAAAGATGTAGGTGTACCTTCCGTCGCATAGCGAGTGAAATAAAGCAGGGATGTTCCAGCATTAAGTTGACCAGAGCCGGCCTTAGAGTTTTCGGGGCCCAAAGCAGAAGGCGATAGCGGGGCCCCAGTGCCAAGATTAGTGAAGTGAAGTGCAGTACTTTAATGTCTTTAAACTCACATGAAATCAAAATACTGTAATGCTATAACCCGTTGCCCTAGGCAAATTTAGCAAAATAAATATTTTAATTTGTTTTCGATACACCAGCGCGGGGCCCAAGGCGGTTGCCTCGGTCGCCTTGCCCTAAGACCGGCCCTGAAGTGGACAGCTGGCAGCGTAAATATACCATTGGTCCCAAAATGGGACAAAAATAGGCGGGAAAAGCGTTAGTAGTGACTAGCGTACACCACACGGGACCGCAGCTTTACTTCCAATCCCTACTTTCTCGCCCGATTGAACTTATCACTGCCGCAGTAGGCCTGCACTCCGCCTATGCCCCAACTGAGGACACTAAATTTAAAAAGTGGAATGAGCAGCAATTTAAATAACTGTGGTTTGGTCTATCTTTGTCCTTCAGAATGGACACAGGCGATCTATTGGACAGTATTTTTACGCAGGCCGGTTGCCCACCAACGCTGTAAATCCCTATGCTGATTTATCGCTTTTCTACCGGTATTGAGGTACGCCACCGACGCACAGTGGTCGGAAATGCAAATTTAGTGGGACATTTAAGAAAAAACTCATGTCAGCAAATTACAAAATAATTGCCATTTTGTTGTGACTGAATCATCTCCTGTCTTAAATGAACAACAATCAATTAAATTTCTTTTCATTTAAAAGCATACAAAGTCCACATTTATGAAGATGTTGCATATTTCGCTTCATCCGTGATTCAGGTCATTGTGTTTTGTGCTCTCACGCAGGCATTTTACAAAGTTTATTGAGAATTCTTTTTGCTGCATTATGGACACGCAAGCTTCAGGTTACTATAAGCATTCCAAATTGTCTTTTTAAGTTAACAGGGGTCAAGATATGATCACATGTAGTTTAGGAGGACAACAACTGATTTTTTAATAATTCTTTGGGACGTGTCATTGTGGGAAAAAATAGTACCCTTTCTTCCATTCTGGAAATGATTTAGGATCATTCTGTGGTCTGTTACCTTTGTTTTGACACCCATCCTAAAGTGCTCAGACCTGCGGAAGTTATTTATTTTAAACTTCCGTCGACAAAGTGACGATTTCTGGCACACACTACAAGGTGGGGTCTGTGATGACCCCCAAAAGACTTTTTGATTTTCAAGGCCTAAATATTCAGAATAAGGGCATTATTATGAATATTAAATTAAATACTATCCGTATAAAGCTTTAGCAATGAAAATAATTTGGAAACATGCTGTAAAAATTCTATATTACCCAAGAAGAGAAGACATCATCATCACCATACCCTTATCCTACCTATGACAGGGTCGGATCTGCAGGGTCTAGTCCTCCACTCCTGCTTATCTGCCACCAGGTCACCATCCACCCCAGACACTACCAAATCCGTATGGACATCCTGCTCCCATTTCTGCCTTAGTAACCAGTGTTTCTGACCAGCCAACCATGTTGGTACTAACTTGGGTTGCATTGCTTAACCTGAAATAAAATATGCTAATTACTTAGGAGACCTGCCAACTTCCCTAGATAGGTAAAGAAAACATCGGAGAGCAGGTACTCAAAGGTTGGTTAAGATTGGAGAAAGTGGTGCATGTGTAGACACAATTCTGTAGGTCTGGGGTCTGCCAAGACTGCACCTTGTGGGAGGAAGGTTAATTTTTATTACCATGAGGTATCAAGGAAGGTGTGACAGAAAAGGAGTTATTTGATTTTCTCTTCACTGAACATCTCCTTTCTCGTGCTAATACTGTCTTTGCAAGAAATGAAATGAGACATAACATTGAATCCAGGGTACCAAGTTTACCAGAAGATAATTTTAAAAATAAAATCTCCCTATTTTCCAACAAGGTTCTGACAGTGACAAAAAGTATGTGGATTCATCAGGCAGTGAATCAGATCGTTGATGTTGTGTAAGGTTCCCTAACTTCAATGTACTAATTTTAAACAGCGGGGTAGTTGTCCCCGGGCGTAGCTACAAGGAGACGCTAGTTACCCACGGCTCCCCCCCATTAACACAGGGGAGAGCTGCGGTTTGCTTACCAGGACGAAAATAGGTCCGTGGCGAGTGTTTGATATCCCTAAAGAGGGGCAAATTGCGTTAGACACACCAGTTCTCGTCTGATCACTGAAGTTAAGCAACGCAACCCCAGTTAGGACTGACATGGGTGGCTGCTTGGGGAAAACTGGGTACCGCTAGTAACAAAAAATCGTCACATTACTGTAGTGTCTGTGCAGCCTCTGCATCAGAACTACACAGTGGACGGGGCTCTAATGACCTTGTAGTTGAAGGGCCCTAAAGCACCAACAAAAAAATTTCCCTAAAAACGGGCAACAAACGTTTCTTGGGAAGGCATCATTTGGGGGGGGGGGGGGGGGGGGGGGTTAGGGTGCATTGTTTGTGCCCAGAGGGTTGTTTGTTTTACATGCAAATGACATTGTACACCACACGGGACCACGGTTTCACTTCTCATCCGACGAACGGTACACATGGAACCTCTCTCTCTCGCCCGAAAGAAGCCAATCCACCTTGATCCAGTATCGAACCTAGAACCAAACACTAATTGCACAGATAACAAGGATATTCATCGAGCAAACACAACTGTTTACTTCCGTTGCACGAATGTTTGGTTTGAAGGGCACACTTTTATTCTGGTAAATCATTAAAATGGAAAATTTTGTTGACAGATTGGTACGGTAAATACTGCTAGATGAGCCTCCATGATTTTGAAATTCAGCACCCAACTGTCTAAACTGAAAATAGCTTTAGTGAGAACAGGAAGTCAACCCCCCACCAGTATTTGGCAAAAGAATTCAGTCAACAATGTTACTGTCCATGGAATCCACACTAACTAATCTAATAGATGAAATGTTGTGTTTCAAAACCTACATGAAAGGTGCACAAGTATTTTTGGGTGTCAGTCTGGCTTTGCCTTTCAGAGCGCATAAATCTGTTTGAATGATTTTTAAAGGCAGGGGTCCAACAAAAACGCCTGTTTATTCTGCTTCACTGATGCGTTAGGGTCATTCAACTACAGCAGTCATTAATGTTTTATCTACTGCGTACTTCAAATTGAGAGTCCACACAGACACTACGCAGTTGCGACAATTTTTGGGGATTTGGAGTACCCCGTTTTCCGAATCGGTGATCCACATTCCACGAATGTAGCGGGAGCGGCTTATTTCGTTTACACACCAGTTTTCGTCTGATCACTGAAATTAGGCAACGCAGCCCAAGCTAGTACAAACATGGGTAGTCACTTGGGAAAAACTGGGTACCGCTCACACCTAAAATATCGTCTCAAATGAACGGGGCTCTAATGAGCTTGTAGTTGAAGGACCCTAAAACACCATCCAGTAGATCGTTCATCTGTTTCAATCGGACTAAGATAGCTGCCGATCGTGCCATAGGCGAGAAGACGGGTTAGTAACAGGGCCGGCCTTCTCTATAAAGGGGCCCGGGTGCAAAAATCCTTTTGGGGCCCGAAAATATCTTGCCAGAAGTAAAAATAAAAGGATTCAGATTAAATGGACTCCTCTTAGATGCCCTGCTATCCCATTCTGAGATCCTTTCTAATTTTGGAAGGTATTACATTTTTGGATGATGCCATGTGTCCTAATATGTCGCCATTGCATTTATGAGTTGGCCGGAAAGCTTATGTGGACGTTCACACCTTGGAATATTTTCGGTTGGACCTGGGTCATTAGATTTTTTTATTACACTTCTGATTATTAAAGGTATTTTGGTTTTAATAACCCGAAATAACCTCTAATTCTGGATTGTCCAACCTGTGAACCATAGAGGCTTGTAATGTGGCCCATGGTACATTATTTCTAATTATGCATTATAGCCTACCTGCTATGTAACACCTAACGTTGTCTTCACCCGTTTCGGTTTTGACAGCCTGTGGCTGGCAATCAGTTCATGGAGCAGCCGAGTGACCCACAACATCAGAAAAGTTGTACAACCCTGGTGTAGTTCAATGGCAGGGTTGTTAGGTTACGTTTAGGTTATATTGCATTGGCAGGGTCGAATGAGGGACGTTGCCCCTACAATGACGTATTAAACTTTTAATATTAGCAATGATCTGGGCCCTGATGGGTACTGATGATAGGGCCCCCCTCAATCGTGGGGCCCGGGTGCAATGCACCCTCTGCACCCCCCGGATGGCCGGCCCTGGTTAGTAACGATGACGATCGTGATCTAAGACTGCTAAAAAGTTCATGCAGGCTATTTTATAGGCAAGGCTATTTGATATCCTTAACTCGCCTGTGGCCGAGACGGGTCTGCGGGTTCTATCCCCCCACTCCCGCCTATTTCCAACGTGGTTCCCGTCCACCCCACGCACTGCCTGCTCCCACATCTGCTTTGGTCTTCTCCTGGCCCGGTTGATTCCAACTGGTACTAACGAGCTTCTCCTCTCTTCTCATCACATTCCCATGCAATCTACGCTCCCACACCTTCTTGGAACGTCTTATTGCGTTGGACACACCAGTTCTCGTCTGATCACTGAAGTTAAACAACGCAACCCCAATTATTACTGACATGGATGGCTGCGTGGGAAAACTGGGTACTGTCATCACTCAAAAATCATTGCATTAGTGTAGTGTCTGTGCAGTCTCTACATTAGAACTACGCAGTGGACGGGGCTCTAATGGCCTTGTAGTTGAAGAGCCCTAAAACACCAACCAACCAACCCACACCTTTTCCACAGTGCCCCCTGCCTCCAAGCAACTTCTAACACACACACCTCCATTTCTTTTGTTGGTGTTTTAGGGTCCTTCAACTGCAACGATCGTTAGAGCCCGTCCACTGCGGAGTTTCAATGCGGAGCCTGAGCAGACACAACGCTGTTACGACGATTTGGGTCTTAGCGGTACCGAATGTTCCAAAGCGGTGACCCATGGCGGCGCTTTCTGGATGTGCGTTGCTTAGCTTCAGTGATCGGACGAGAACTGCTGTGTCCAACGCAATACAGCCGCTCTACTGCTTCCTAATTTTATAGGCAAGCAAACTTTTTAAAGTGCGGACTAGGTCTACTAAAGAGTACTAATAATACGTTGACAGAAACTTGAGCGACACCTCCAAGAAATTAGTGTTAGGTTTGATTGGTCTAGTAAAGATCTTCTTTTATAGGGTCCATAAATTTGGAGATTGGTGGAGAGAGAGAGAGAGTTTTAATGTCGTGGTCATTTTAGTGTCTTTCTTAGTTTCAATCTACTGTATGCTTAAACTAATTCCTTTCCAAAGGCATAAGGCCAACTTTTAGTCTTGTTCATTCAGGTGGTGGTCAGTAGTCAAGTTAGGAGGTCATTTCAAATGGACGCCATGTCATCTGGCTGACTATCATTTAACCACGAAACCCTGTGATTTCACATGAAACGAATCGATAAAGAGTGGTGTGCGAAAAGATAATTTAGCCGCAATATGCCCAATTTTCATACAATTCCAACTCTTCCACGAAGTGGTAAGAGATGTTTTTATACAAGAAAGTGGAAGCTTTTAATTCGTGTCTCGGCGTCATTTTTCCACAGAAGAAGACCATCATTTCTCCAGAATGGGTTTCATGAAATTGAGAACCACATTTTTTTATGGATCCACTGTACAAGTGGATATATATATATATATGGTGGTATATATGTATTTATACAGACAGGAACTTATATAAATCGTTTGCTACTATGTAATTCTAACAAAGACCTACACTACATCAAATGGAGCTATAGCAGTCAGAACCTAAAAGATTCTAGCCTTAAGAATTAAAAAAAGCCTTCGACATTTCTACTTTTTTTACTTCTTCTTCCACAGAAAATGGCAATAGGCTCAAAATATTCAATATGATACTTTGCCAACAACAAAAAACTAGTACAACTACCAGATCTAAATTCAACACCTCACTCACTTATCTTCAGAGTTAGTTTATTTCAGTGCCAAAGAAAAGAAACCATAACAATCAAGAAGGAACGCTACTAGGCCCTTTCTGCGCTCACGCTTTCTGTTTGTCAAGCGGTTAAAGGCACCAACCAAAGCTAATACCACGACTTAACCCACTTTGGTTCCAGTGTCGATGTGGTTGTGATGGTTATTAGAGAAACTCGGGGGAAGGAGAAGGCCAAAGCAGACGGGTTTTTGTTTTGTTTGTTGGAGTTTAAGGTCCCGTCAACTACGAGGTCATTAGAGACCCGAACACTGTATAGTTCTAATGCATATACTGCACAGACACTACACTAGTGCGACGATTATTGGGTATTAGCAGTACCCAGCTTTCCCGAGCGACCACCCATGTCAGTACTAACTGGGCTTGCGTTGCTTAACTTCAGAGATCAGACGAGAACTGGTGTGTCCAACGCAACTCGCCGCTCCCCAAAAAGCAGACGGGAAAGCAGGTTTTACGTAAAGACATGGTAGTGTGCGGGAGGGAAGGGGGTGTGGGGACCTTGTTTGTGTTGTTTTGATGGTGTTTTAGGGCCCTTCAACTACAAGGTCATTTAGAGTCCCGCCCATTGAGTAGTTCTAACGCAGAGACTGCACAGACACTACACTAATGCGACGATTTTTGGGTATTAGCGGTACTTTAACTTCAGTGATCAGGCGAGAACTGGTGCGTCCAACTCAATCAGCCTCTCCGGGGTAGGGAACCAGGTGGCGGATAAGTGAGAGTCGAGGGCTAAAACCCACAGACCCAACCCGGCCGCAGGTAGGATAATCCGTAGCTACTCAACACTGCCTTAGACGGTAAAGGGTAGGAGTGGAGAAGGATGATGCAGAAAAGTGACGTAAGATCCGGCTTTACTTCCCATCCCTCTCTAGCTAAAAACAATCCAACCGCCTCAGGTAGCTCAAACGTACAACAAGTGATGAATAAGCCAAGTACGCTATCCTCGCACCACCAAAGCGAGTTTTCCGCATTCCTACATTAACAGAAGAAGGCCTTAGCATCAAACCTGCAATAAGTGACGCACGAGTTTTGCACGTTAGTGTCAGTAGTTGTGTTGGGTGGTATCTTTCTGCAATGCCGGCTTAAGCAACGCAACCCCTGGTAGTACTAGCTTGGTTGACCGCTTGGGAACACTGGGTACTGCTGACATCCAAAATCGTCCTAACAGCGTAATGTGCTAAGTAGTGTCCAGCGTAGGGCCCTAAAAAAATGCCGGCTGCCAGCGTTATGCTGCAATGCCTATGCGTATCGATTTTTCCTCGATTAACCGGTCACGGTGGCACTGGAGGTAGTGTGTTCGATTAATGCGTCAGTGGTTTCAGGTTCGGGAGGCTCCGAACCGATGAGAGAGCCCCGAGCGTGCCTTCCAGAGGACAACAAGTAAAGCCGTGTCCTCGTAAGGTGTATGATGCCATCTGCAAGACTTAGAACCTTCTCTACTATGCAACGGATATGAGGCGAACTTTTCTGGTGTAGGAACTCTCCACCTCGCTCTCTGTCGGGGCCCTGTCAGGTAATAATATTAATTATGCAATCCATGTTCTATAGCATTTAATTAATCCAGTGTTCACACCCAGTTTTCGCCCTAAAAATCAACAGTTTGGATTCGAAGCGAACCGGCTGCGAACCTAATGCTGCAATCCCTGCAACCCCAATGTTTATTTATCGCCGACCTTATTTTGCTCCGTTTGGACACTTTCCCTTCACCGATACCAGGGGGGGCGAGTTCCTACATTTGAAATTTTACCGAAATATGGGTCTTTTTACGCACGGGTGGCGCCATACACGAGGCCCAATGGAGGTCTATACCCGGGAGAAGCCAAAAGCCGGACAACTGGTCCACGCCAGTACATTAACTCAGCATCAGTTGAACCCTGCTTCTAAGATGCACACCACCAACAACTACTAGCCCATTTTCCGCTTATGGCAGGGTCGGACGACTTATTGGACAGTATTTTCTACGTAGTTGGTACCTGTGGTTCTACGTAGTGTCTGTGTTTATTTATCGTCGGCCAACTATTCTTTGGGGTACTCCACCGACGTCAGGGGGGGTGACCATCTACACCTGGGAATTTTGCCTATCTACTACTTGCTTAGAAAGGGGTCTTTTATATTCACGAGACGTCATACGTACCGCACGGGGACACTGCTTTACTTTCCTTTCAACAGAAGGCACACTCACAGTCTGTCTCTGTCTCTGTCTCTCTCTGTCTCTCTCTGTCTCTCTCTCTCTCTCTCTCGCCCGGAAGCAGGCGAACGAAAAGGTGTGAACCTAACCTAACCCAAACCTGGAACAACGGACGCCATAGTCGAGCACCTGCATCTGTGCTACCGAGGCCGACCTACTTGTAACCTGCTTCTGAGTTATTCATTGCTTTTAGTGTATTCCCTAAAACACCAAGCACGTACTCCATTGTGGGAACAGTTTCTCTGGAATATCGGAATCGAACACGTGATATCCAGAATCAATATCTTGCTTAATGACTAGTAGATGCATGGTGGTTTACTGCCATAAGAGATCCTTATTAATGGCTTTGGTCAGCCAGTGACGTCATCCACAACTATATATAACGAATGAATTGATGGAACGACTTGTAAACGATTGACGGTTCCTTGGATCCGTAGAGATTCCCAGACATCAGACGAATATCATAAAATCTGATTAATGGATCCATTCCACATTTTCGTTCTCTGGCCGCTTATCCACCTTCTCGATTCATCATTAAAACTAAGCTTTGGTTACCCTCAAGTTGGCCTTGGATGCAAGAAGCCGTATTATTCTTGAGGAAAGACCTTATGATGGCCTCTTGGATATCTCAATATCTTTTTAAGTGAATCCATTAGAACGAGTGGACAGCATCCTAATCCACCTTTTTGGATACAACTGATGGAATGACGAATTACAAGTCGATAAACCAAGCTCCCGATTCGAGAAGACCACCTCAGAGAAGCTGCGCATTGTAAATATTGATGCCGATTAAGTTAGGGAAAGGAGGACGACTACATAAGCGTATTTCTTCGCAACCGGAAGTAAATGTTATTTTAGGAATCTAGTTCAGATCCGTTTGAATAAAAAGTTGTGAGAAGTCATCCGTTGCATCAAATGAATGCGTTCGAAAAATAGTGAATCGTTCACATATTGTACGTCAATATTAATGTTAGTTCACGTCAGACACGTCATTTTTATTGTGCCACCTTTTGGTTCGTTGGTGTTTTTGGGCCCTTCAACTACAGACACTACAATAATGCGACAATTTTTGGATACTAACGGTAGCCAGTTTTCCCAAGCGGCCACCCATGTTAGTACTAGCGGTGGTTACGTTGCTTAATTAACTTCAGAGATCAGATGAGAACTGGTGTGTCCATCGCAATAACCCGCTCCCTTATTGTATCTCCGAACCGTCATCAACACCTCTCGGTTTCCGAAGTCAACTTTCTGGTTTTGGCTATCGTCTTCTTATGTGCCTCTGTGAAACACTACAGTCTGCTTCTCCTCAACTCTGAGTCTCCATGGACATTAGAGGTAAAAAAGGATCTTTGTAAGCAAAAGGGATTAATAACCCTTCTCCCACCTATTACAGGGTTGGTTACCCATCTTTGCCCCTCTGAATGAACGAGCGGCTGCATTGCGTTGGACACACCACTTCTCGTCTGATCACTGAGGTTAAGCAACGCAACCCCAAGTAGTATTAGCAGAGTCTGCATTTGAACTACAAAGTGGACAGGGCTCAAGTGACCATTGTAGTTGAAGGACCCTAAAACAACAACATCTGAACACAGGGACAACATATTGGACGATATTTTTCCGCTGCCGGCTGTCGACCAAGGCTGCAACCCGTTCACTTAGTTATCGTTGGTCTACTGTTCGTTGGGGCACTCCACCGAGATCCTCCAGCTGGGATTTGTGTCCCATCTACCCGTTGTGTAGGTATACCTGTTGTATAGGGTGGAGTACGAGACTTCGGTTTTACTACCCAGCCGAATGAAGGAGGACTTAGGGCCTCTCTCACGCCCGAAAGAAGCGAACTCACGTTGATTGAGTGACGAAGCTAGAACTGCTTAAGCAGCAATCGAGCACTATACATGGGTGGTCGCTTGGGAAAGCTGGGTACTGCTAATACCCAATAATCGTCGCATTGGTGTAGTGTCTTTGCAGTCTATGCATTAGAACTATGCAGAGGACGGGTCTCTAATGACCTTGTAGTTGACGGGACCTTAAACACCAACAAACAACAACAATCGAGCACGATATCTCCTGCGCCTCCAAGGTGGATCTCTCCCCTCTGATCACCGAAGGTAAGCAACTTTGTCTTCTGATCACTCAACGCAACCCCACCCAGTACAAACAGTGGCCGCTTGGGAAAACAGGGTACTCCTAAGACCCAAAAAATTGTCGCATCAGTGCAGTGTCCCTGCCGTGCATGACATTAGAACTATGCATTTGACGAGGCTCTAATGACTTTTGTAGTTGAAGGGCCTTAAAACACAATCAAATCAAAAATGGAGTAATACTCTATAGGTGTAATTCTCAGACCTTTATGTTCTGTGACCTGCACCCGGTCTCGGTTTCCTTCAAATTACTAGTGAGCGGCTGTATTGTGTTGTACACACCAGTTCTCTTCTGACCACCGAAGTTAAGCAGCGCAACCCCAGCTAGCACCAGGATAGGTGACTGCTTGGGAACGCTGGGTACTGCTGATACCCAAATCGTCATAACAGCATAGTGTCTGTGCAGGTTCTGCATTACAACTACTCAGTGGGCTGGGCTCTAATGACCACTGTATATAGTTAGCAGGCCCTAAACAACCAACGAAACAAACAATTAGCTTCTCTGTGGCTCGATCCTGCAGTTATGGACTAAGCATGTCAAATACGCTAATGAGTGAGCCACAGAGACTCTTGCTTCCCTCAACTGACAAATCCCTTAGTGACCTCTCCTCGTTCTTCATCTTGCTTACCCCTTTTCTGCCTTCATGAGATTGGGTCGCAATTGTTTTCCTAGGAACATGTACTATAGAGCCATAAATGTCAGTATTAGAAAAATATTTTTCTTCTATCTTAGCTAACATTATTGCAGAGCCATTGGAATTTTGGCGACAACAGCTCTCGCGGAATGGTTTTGGAAATGACTCATTACTTAGTATTTAATGCTAGCGGTTGCAGTAGTGGTGATGGTCATATTCTGTGTTTGGTAGAGATATAGGGAAATCTCTCTCCCGGTGCGGGGATTTTTTCTCCTCTTTGTGAGACTAGGGAGGGATCTAAAATTGATGGGGGCAGAAGGGTAGGTATCAGACAAGAGGAGTAGGGGGCCGGAATGTGGATGGAACAAGAGACATCCACTGGAGGCTAAAGAGATCAAATCTTAACTGACCTCGTTCATGATGATTGTTAGATCGGTCATGGTGTATTGATTTCTGGTAGCTGCAGCTCGTAGAAAACCTCTCTGAAAATCCCCTACCCCTTCCCCCTTCCCCCAAAATGGTTTACTTTCAAGTGTAGCTAGGCTTTGGCTGTGTTCTCAAGCGAAGCGATAACTTGGGAGTTTGTCATCATTGTATCTGTCTTTTTTTTTGGCAAGAGTTAGAGCTGTCCTAAAATTACGAGACAAGTAGTGTCGTGAGACTGTTGGAGTGCACATGGCTTTTGTTTGTTGGTATTTTAGGGCCGTTCAACTACAAGATCATTAGAGCCCCGTCCACTGCGTAGTTCTAATGCAGAGACTGCCCAGACATTACACTAATGCGACGATATTGGGGTTTTAGCGGTACCCTGTTTTCCCAACGGCCATCCATGTTTGTACAAGTTGGGGTTACATTGTTACGTTGGCACGTACATACTGTATATACCCTATTGATTTTCCATTAAAATTTAGACCTTTTTTCCCAATTTGCTTCTAACTTCAGTTAGGCCCGGCCCGACGGCATCGATCATTTCGTCCCCGTACATATATTTCGAATGCTTTGCGGCGTCCCTACGCCCAGAAGTAACTCCCGCCCTCCTCCCTTGTCACCTCTCTTAGTGACAGGCCAGATATGTATAGTTCATGGTATCGATTGTGCCGGCCGCAACTGTAGACTTCACGGGCCGCAAGTTCGACATCCCTGGGGAAGACGTAGCGTGTATCTGCAACTGCAGGTTCCAACTTGGTTGAAGCAGTTAAAGAAAATCCCCGAATGCGCCTTCCGTTGCATGGTAAGTAAAGTCGCAGTCCCGTGTGGTACCTACGATGCCACCTTCAAATGAAATAATCAAAAAGTAACTACCCACCCCTTTGTCTCCTATGTCAGCGTCGGCTACCCATTTTGTCCCATTAGGACATATAGGCGAGATCTGTTGGACAGTATTTTTGCGCTAGCACGCTCAATTTACTGCACCAATGGATTCAAGTTCGATACGGGATCGAGTTTTGTTTTGTTTTTTGTTTTTTGGTGTTTTAGGGTCCATAAACTGCAATGGTCATTAAGGCCCATACAGGAACGAGGCCGGTTGGCTTCTTTCAAGAAGGAGAAAAGCCCGGAGGCGCCTTCCTTCGGATGAGAAGTGAAACTGAGGTGCCGTGAGGTGTATGATGGCATTTCCACGTAAAAGAACCCTCCGTACTACGCAACGTATATATGAGGTAAAATTTCCCAGGTGTAGGGGCTCGTCCCCGGCATCAGCGGCGTGCCCCAACGAACAGTAGATCGACGATAAATAAGCATAGGGGGTTGCAGCTTTGGTAGGCAGCCAGCTGCTGGGTTTAGAACTGTTTTTGGTTTAAAGGTTCATTTACAGTACGTGCAGATGTCATCGTACAAACCATATGGGGTCATGACTTTACTTCCCATCTTATAGATAGCGCACTCAGAACCTATCTTTCACCTGAAGGAAGCTTCCCACCTCAGTGCAGAACACAGTAATTCGTTAGGCCTACGCTACCTGTGAGCACCGCCTTTCACTCTTCAGACAAGAGAACTGGTGTGTCCAACGCAATAATCCATAGGAGCTGTTTTTGCGTTCGACACACCAGTTCTTGCCTGACCACTGAAGTTAAGCTACGCACGTTACGTAATTACGTTGTTGATTTTAGGGCCCTTCAACTACAAGGTCATTAGAGCCCCGTCCACTGTGTAATTCTGATGCAGGGACTGCACAGACACTACACTAATGCGACGATTTTTGGATACTAGCGGTACCCAGTTTTCCCAAGCGGCCACCCATATCAGTACTAACTGGGTTTGCTTTGCTTAACTTCAGTGATCAGACGAGAACTGGTGTGTTCAACGCAACTCGCCGCTCCCTTTAAGCTACGCAACCTCAGATAATACTGACGTGGGTGGCCGCTTGGGAAAACTCGGTACCGATAAAACCCAAAATATCGTCGCATTAGTGTAATGTCAGAGCAGTCTCTGAATTGGAACTACAGAGTGGACGGGGCTCTAATGACCCTGTAGTTCAACTGTCCTAAAGCACCAAGAAACCAAACCAACTCTACAGATTCTCCTTCGAAATATTACAGTAGTTTGTACTCAACTCTAACATAGGAATTTGTATTATAAGCGGCTTTATAACGACTGATAATGAAATATTTATGCTATTATGTAGATTACAATATTTGATATGGAAGTGAGGGGCAAGAATTCAGACATTTAGAGAATGTCTCACGTTATTAAATGGAACTTAGACGCCGATATCGATTACATCCGAAATGAAATGAGTGGTACATCTATTGTTTTCCGGTGTACTTATATTACATCGACATCTTAACCGTGTCTGGTTCTCTAAATGGCGTTATCAGTTACAAAGAAAGTTGTTGAGACCACATTAAGGTATAATTTAAAGACGAATCTAACACCGAATAATGTAAAGGAATTACCAATGGAATTAAAAATGGATTTATAACCAGACTAAATTATCAAGTCGCAAAGTTAATTACATCCTACAGTCTGGCTCGGCGGCTCAGTGGTCAGCGTACTTAAATCGGCGAGTCCATGGTTGCAAGAACGACCCTGGTCTAGGCAGACATCGGAGCGGCTGTATTGTGTTGGACACACAATTCTCGTTTGATCACTGAAGGTGAGTAACGCCAGTAAGCAACACGAGTTAGTACTAACGTGGGTGGCCGTATTAGCTTAGTGCCTGTCCAGTCTATGCATTAGAACAGTGTTTTTCAACCAGGGTTCCGCGGAACATAAGGGTTCCATGAGGTCCGCTCAAGGGTTCCACCATTGGTAAGGTAAAATATAAAAATAACAATGAAAGCACAAGAAACGAGAACTACTTTTGTCTGTGGAAGATGAACTTCGGGTGTCTCTCTTAGACGTTAGGCCACGAATTCAACTGCTTATGCTAACACACATCTGTATCAATTAATGATTTTTTTTCTGTCACTGTTTGGGGTTCCACTAAAGGTCTAAATGTTCCAAAGGGTTCCGCGAGAAGTCTAAATGCCCCAAAGGGTTCCGTTTCAATAAAAAGGTTGAAAAACACTGACTGCATTAGAACAATGCAGTGGACCGTGCTCTAATGATCTTGTAGTTGAAGGGCCTTAAAACATAAACAATACAGAACAAGGTGAAGAGAAAGTGCGCCAAAGGAGCAGAATTAGGTCGGCGATAAATTAGCATTCGGGGTTTCAGCATTAGGTTCGCAGCCTGTTCCCTTCGAATCCAGACTATTAATTTTTAGGGCGAAAACTGGCAGTGAACACTGGAATACCTGATTCATTGAACATTATAAAAAATGGATTGGATAATTCCGACAGGGCCCGGCCTGCGTAGGTGGCACTGTAGAAGCTTTCATATTCCTTCATGTTCTTTGTTATTTTCTGTTTTTATGATGTATAGAATGCATGCACTCTCTTCTTCAAGAGTGGAGAGCATGCATTCTATGAGAGATCATCATATTCAATATTTTGAATTTCAAACAATTCAACTGCAACACGTTAGAATTCTTAACGACAAAGTTTAACTTTTTAATTTAAAAAGTTTAGAATGAACACAGAGTTCTATAATAGCAAACACCTTGATCGGACGTATAGTTTTATTGTTCCTGAATTTAACATATAATATTTAGTTTAACTGTTATAATAAATACTACCACAAGTTGTTGTTACACCTTAGTCTTCAGTGGAATTTTGTTCTCAAACTTCAATTACATCTAAAACAGAGGATTACTGAATACACAACATCTATTTAAGAAGAAACGTTAATTCAATATCTCTTTTACAAACATTTTCTTTTAAAACACATTTATCTAAATACAGCCTTCACAACAGCACAGAGCGCCAGGTGGAGAACTCCTACAACTGGGAATTTTGCCTCATACCCGTTGCATAGTAGAGAGGGCTCTGTGCCATACAGAGTTCTAGTGAGATCACCGAAGTTAAGCAATGCAAGCCCACGTTAGTGCCAACATGGGTGGTTGGTAAAGAACGTTGTGTGCTGCAAATTTCCCCTTTCCTATATCCTCTACACTAACTTCTCTTCTCCCGCGAGCAGCCTCTTAAGGGTTCAGTCTGTTATGGCTGCTCGGCTTACTCCCTAACCCGTTAGTACAGCAATTACCCAACGGGTAACAACTCAACTCATCCTAACGCTTTTTCCCGCCTAAGGCAGGGTCGGTACAGATCTTGTCCCTCTGAGTGGACATATTGGACATTGCTTTTCCGCAGGCGGTTGCCGACCAAAGCTGCAACCCCTATGTTTATTTATCGTCGGTCTATGGAGTGTTTTTTGGAGCACTCCACCGACGCCAGAGGACTAGCTCCTACACCTGGAAATTTTACCTCATCTACCCGTTGCGTAGTAGAGAGGGTTCTTTTACGTGCAAATGCCATCGTACACCACACGGGACCTCGGTTTTACTTCACATCCGAAAGAAGCCAACCCACCTCGGTCCAGTATCGAACTTAGAACTACAGACGCAGTGACCGAGCTTGCCAATCACTACGCCACCGAGGCGAGTAATTACACAACGGGTAGATGAGGCAAAATTGCCAGGTATAGGAGCTAGCCACCTGGAGTTGGTGGGGTGCCCCCAACGGACAGTAGAACGACAATAGATAAGTATACGAGTCGTCGTAACAGGATAGTGTCTGCACAGACAAACGTCGTTAGGGTTGGCGTCACCCGGTGCGGTGCCGCAATGATGTCACCCCCCCTCCCGAAAGAAGCCGCTCTGTTCTTTCACCTGTTTTGGTGTCACCGCATTTGGCATGGTGCAAGTGGTGTCACGCGGTGCGTCCCGCACCATCCACACTCCCCTAGTGACGCCACTGTGCACAAACTCTGCATTAGAACTAAGTAGTGGACGGGGCTCTAATGTCCTAGCACCAATGAAACTCCTTACTCCAACACCTTTATCTCTCACAACCTCCTCCACCAGTTAACTTCCTCCAACACCTTTCCGCATCAGGAACTTTAAGCCGACATTTCCTTTTCAGCCCCCCCCCCCTCCTTACTTCTCTAAAATCAAGTTGGAGAGCGCCGTAGTGAATACCAATCAGTAGAATAACGATCAGAAATATAGTTAAGGACATTAAAACTCATGTCGTACAAATCTAAAATCTATTAGGAAATGTGAAAATAATATTTAATAAGTTATTTTTTTTATTCTTCTTGTTAGAAATTTCGACACGTTTATGGAGACGGACTTAAAATCCAAAATCCATTTTTCAGAAATGTGTGGCGATGCATTTTTGGCGAAAATATCGACATTAATATTTGAAATCTCTGGTCCCTTCAGCCGTTAGAAAAGTACTGTACACTTGCCATATGCAAGCACTGTAATGTAGTAGGGAACTCGCTCGCGAGCCAATTCTTTAACGGTTTATGTAGATCGTAAATGGCCGCCACTAATGGTTTCAATAAGGAATCAAGCTATTTGTCGAGGGCAATTAGAAAACAAAATTATTAGGCAAACGTTTCTAGATCGTGTATACGTGTGTCTACTTTATACCTCAGTACCCATTAAATTGTCAAATTTGTGAACTTTATACCTCCTCACTGTTGCCTACATTTTCAAGGCAGATGCAAATTTAGGATCAAGGAAAATGGCGTCGAACTGAGAAGGAACAAACGCAAAGCCAAGGTCCCCCTGATTACTTAAATAATCATAATTTGTGATATACGACTTGGTGGTCATAAAAGCTGTCTCAAACCCACCAAATATATTAACTAATTTCTTAGAAATCCTTTAATCCTAGTTAATGGCCAATATGGACTTTACTCGAGCAACAAACGACGTCCGAATGGTAATGTTCGTGTTGCCAAACTTAAGACACTTCTCTCTCTCTCTCTCTCTCTCTCTCTCTCTCTCTGTTGTTGTTCGTGGTGGTGGTGTGTTCGTTCAAATCTAGTAGGGCCTACCTCTCCCTCTTGCGCCAATTGCCCCCCCTCCCCGTACACCCTTTCAATCTACTTAGTTTTATCTACATACCACAATACATTTCATCTATAGCCCTCATAAATAAATCCTGAATGAATATTGTACTGGTAATGTGGACATAAAGGATTGAAAGACTAGCCAAATGCAATGCAGAGGGGGACATTGGAACTCGTAAAGGGATCAACAGTACACACGGTACTTCTTTTTCTCTGCAGTTCCGATCTGAAATGGATTTAGAAGTTGTCTATTCCGGTCGTTGTTGCACGCAATTCAAGGTACTACTGAACTATCATCAAATAAATATCTTTTAGGAGGGGTCATTTCAGACCCTTACACCGACACTCACCCCTCCAAGACTTCACACTATCATTTGCAATTCAACAAAGTCTTTAAAGAGTTGCAGTCTTGAAGTTCCGTAACATTGTGTGTTACTTGGCTTTCTATTGCCCTCCATCATCACGCCAAACATTTTTACTGCCTATGTCAGAGTCAGGCACTCACTGACTTATGGTCACATCAGGAGGAGGAAGGCAAATTCAGTGAACCTTGACGTCAAACTCGTTTGTTGTTGTTTGTTGGAGTTTAAGGTCCCGTCAACTACAAGGTCATTAGAGACCCGGTCAAACTCGTCAACTACTGTGTTCCTTCGAGGACATGCGAGATGGACAAGTCCTAAAATATCCAAAAAAAAGTCACAAAACCCTACAGATAGGTACTTGCATGGTGACCGCGTGGGAACACTAGGTTCTGCTGATATCCAAATCGTCGTAACAGCGCAGTGTCTGTGCAGATCCTGCATAGAACTACCGTGTTTCCCCGATAATAAGCCCCTGTCTTATTTCAATTTTGGTGCCGAAATAAGCACTAGGGCTTATTTTCGGGGAATGTCTTATTCTTTGCTGTAATATTATCTTCTAAAGTCAAAGGGCCGGCTTTTTCGGGCGAGAGAGAAGCCCTGAGTGCGCCTTCTTTCAGATGAGAAGTAAACCGAGGTTCTGCGTCACGTGAAAGAACCCTCTCTATTATGGAACTGGTAGAGGAAGCAAAATTTCCAGGTGTAGGACCTCGCCCCATGGGTACAGTGGAATGACCCAACGAACAGTAGAGAGATGATAAAAAGGATAGGGGTTGCAGCTTTGGTTGGCAACCGGGTGAGGGAAAACTCTGTGAAGCCAGAACCGGCTACTTGTAACATAGCCCTATGCTTTTTAGCAAGTAGTAAGAACAGTAATATTCATGCCCATTGCTTCAGCCAGTCCCTCCTAGGAAGGCAGAACTGATTAAACGACTTGTCTGACGTCACTTACGCAAAGCCGTAACGGGGGTATGAAGCGCCTGTGGCAAGTGTCTTACTTTCTCTTGCCCGTAACCCAATAATGACAAAAAACTTAAACATTTTGCGCCCCAAAACCAGTTGCACCCGTAGCGGCCGCCCTAGTTACGGCTCTGCACTTATGAATGACTATTCCCAGTGGCGGCACATTTCTTCAATCTCAGGGCACAGTGGTTGAGAATCGCTGCTCTATACTCACCACTCCCTTTAGGGCCCTAGTAGGGCTTATTTTCAGGGAAGGGCTTATATTAAGCACATCTTAAAAAATCTTGGTAGGTCTTACTTTTTGGGTAGGTCTTATTTTCGGGGTAACACGGTACGCAGTGGACGGGGCTCTAATGACCACTGTAGTTGAAAGGCCCTAAAACACCAACAAAACAAAAAGTGAGGAAGTAAATTTAATTCAAAAGCCGGAAATTCCATATTTTACCAATTACCCTCATTAGATGACTTGAAATGGCCACACTCTGGAATGGCTCCAGAGTGGTGGAACTGATACGACATCCACCTGGTGTGCGGGCGGTCAGTTCGATTCCAATTTGTGAAGACGCCACGGTGTCATCCCTAAAAGAGATTGGAGGAGTCTCAGGGGCTCGTGTAAAGGAACCTAGCACTTTAAACGACAAACTGCTTCAGGACAGCGCTCGGGAGAGGGTTGTCTGTGCATCGTCTTAAAGGAAAATTGGGGATTATTGCTTCGGTCTGCTTGCATTTGCCCCCTCCCAGTTATACAGCTGGAAACGGGGACACTGGCAAACTTGGGTGTAATTATAAAAACCGGCTGCCTGTCTACTGATGCAACCCGTTACTTATTTAAAGTCGGCCTAATATTTTTCCGTCAGGAGTAGACGTTCTCCTGCCAACACCAAGGAGCGAGCTCCTAAACCTGAAAAGATTGCCGGGACATTGTTTCATTGCCTTAAGGCGGTGGTTCTCAATCTGTTTGAAGCCAGGGAACACTAAACTGACATTTTACTTGCACGGAACACTTATAATTCAACATTAAAGCACGTCGTACACTTTCTACACTTGGTATTTACTACCACTTTATATAACTCTAAAACGAACAACTGTCAGTTGCGTTTGCTGATTACAATCCCTTCCAATCCCATTGAGAACCACTGCCTTAAGGGACAGTTGTGACTATGTTAACTCCAACTTGTATCTCTTTTCTGTTGTTGTTGTTTGTTGGTGTTTAAGGTCCCGTCAACTACAAGGTCATTAGAGACCCGTCCACTGCATAGTTCTAATGCATATGCTGCACAGACACTACACATATGCGACGATTATTGGGTATTAGCAGTACCCAGCTTTCCCGAGCGACCACCCATGTCAGTACTAGCTGGGCTTGCGTTGCTTAATTTCAGTGATCAGACGAGAACTGGTGTGTCCAACGCAACTCGCCGCTCCCCTCTTTTCTGTACCTCCAAGGAAGATAGCATCAGACCCTGGGACGAAGTAGTCTTTGGTGTAAGACTTCTTAACCGCAGCAGGAAGTTTTAACCCGGGGACATGTGAGTCCTCAAAGGGAGAAAATGCCTTTGACCACATGCGTTCATGAAACAGCTTCCGCGGATACACGCGCCAGGAGATGTAGAAATATCAGAGGTTCAGTAGACGAGTAGTAAGCGCTAGATTTCTCAGATCTGACACTGCCATGGGCGACATACACTATATAATGGAATCAGACGTGATAAAGTCCGAGGATTTAAGGAATTCCGTCTCTCCCATTTTTCCCTACAGAGGAAAACCTCCTTCATGATGAACCCCTTTGAACGCTCCGATGAATCACCAAAGTATAACTATCAATTTTAACCTTTCATCGGCCTATGGTAGGGTAAAGTACCCATTTGTCCAGTTGGACGAGGGCACACACGAGGATGCACAACCTTTTAGCGTCGGCCTATTTCCTTCGTATGTCTTACTGCAATTAGAAAGGGTCCTTTGACATGCAGGCCACATTGAACGCTCAAAAGTGAACCATGGCTTGAGTTCTTATTGGATGGAAAGTCCATTCGAGCTTCTTATTGTACTCTACCACTTCATGACCAAGTTAAGCAATTCGGCCCCTGGTTCACCCAGGAAGCACTTCATTTCGATCTCAGAAAGACAGGTGCTAAATTAGCTCTAGTTATACTAGTATACCCGTTTCCCGTAGATACCGTAAAATCTCACGTAGTGCCCTCGGATTATACGCGAAACAGAGGGCCATTTAGTGCGGACTATATATGGGTGCGGACTATAAATGAAACCCAGGGTTCTCAATGAAACCTGCTCTTCATTTTCTGAACATTTTATTTGAAACATACCCATCGCTAATGCGGACTATAGACGGGTGCGGACTATATTTGAGGTGCGGACTTTACGTGAGATTTTACGGTATCAGGGTCGGAGTATTTTGTTGAGAAATTTGTGGAATATAAAAGATCACTGTGCAAATCCAACTGAGTTTCTCTCTCTCCAGGGTCCAGGGATCCAGGGGGAGCACTTCAGCAACTGCTACCCTTTCACTGCCTCAATGGGGCGCATATTTCAACTGATGAATGATTCCACTCTGCAACTGATGAGGCGTTTTTGCATTTGCTATTCCCAGTTCTACACTGCCAGCCCAATCTGCAGTTGGGCTAACCACTAACGACCGGACAATGTCTAAGGGGCAGTAGAGGACCTTCATTATTGGCACCTAGATTTATACTAAGGGATTTTCTCCCCCCATCCGCCCCTGCCATTGTCCAAACTTTTAATTAAACGCCATTTGAACTCTACTATCAGTCATTTGGTCAGGTCCTAAAATATCCCTTTTCACCTAAGTCTGAATTATGTTTTCAGTACTCTTCAAAACGTAGAATTTCAATTACTCAAAATGCAGAAATTAGAAGGATTTTAGCCGGCAAAATTGCACCTAACTCTCGCACTAATATCTATCTGCTTTACAATTCTGTCCACCCGTTTCCAAAATTTTCACTAACTTCAAGAATAAAGAGAGAAAAGTTCAACTATTTGGCCCAAAGTTTAAAGTAAAGGCCCTGTGAACTCTATCAGTCATTAGGTCACGTCCCGGAATATCTTTTGCACCTAAGTCTGAATTACGTTTTCAGTAATCTTCAAATCGTATAATATCAATTATTCAAAATGTAGGAATTGGAAGGATTCTAGCCGGCAATTTGCACTCAACTCTCACACTAATACCTTTCTACTTTGAAATTCTGCACAATTCTGTCCACCCTTGTTCAAAATTTTCAAAAATTTCAAGAAAAAAAAGAGAGAGAGAAAAGTTCAAATATCAAACGAATTGTGATCATCAATGTATTTTTCTTCTTCGTACAATTCTACAAGAATGAAATCACACACGTCTTTAACATTTCCGAAAGAATGTTTCAGGATTAAATTTGAAGATTTCTTTTTTGATCCTGTAGTGTGTACCTCAAGACCAACAACCTTTTATGACGCTCCTACTTTTATGATAATGGATTTAATGGAACTTGTACTGAATTCACAAACAAACCTAGTGGTGGTGGTTCTTTGAAAATCATTTCAAGGTATTATCCACATTGGAATGTTATACGCAATAACAATTGAGAGAGAGAGAGAGAAAAAAAAACTTTTAAATGGATTTTTCATCTTAAGTTTTAATGTTTCTTCATTCAATCTCTTCCAAGTTTCCACTACAGAATTATAATGAAATTTAGCTACATTAAGTCCACACGTGCACAGAATAGTAGACGGCACGCATTGCATTTAATGACTGTTTTACAGGGTTGCACAAAGAAAGTGGCCCCAAGTGAGTGATATTTAATTACACTTCTCTTGTAATGATTGGACAAAAGTTTGCCACTTCTTACCAAGAAACCAATCACCATATCCAGAATTCATTTCCAGAAGAGAAGAGAAAACGTCTTAGGCCCGCCTTCGCGGTGCAGAGGAAGCTTGCTTGGCACGTGCATCTTCGCTTGCACACTCATTTATGGTGGAGGCAGGGAGCGGCTTATTGCGTTGGACACACCAGTTCTCGTCTGATCACTGAATTAAGCAACGCAATATCAGCTAGTACTAACATGGGTGTCAGCTTGGGAAAACTGGATACTGCTAATACCCAATATTGGTCACATTAGTGTAGTGTCTGTGCAGTTTCTGCAGTAGAACTATGCAGTGGATGACTCTAATGACCTTGTAGATGAAGGGCCCTAAAACACAAACGAAACAAACAATTCTTTCGGACGAGAAAGCAAAAGCAGCTACTAATCCTTTTCCCATTATGGCAGGGTTGGGTACCCATTTTGTCCCCCTGAATGGACACATATTGAATGGTATTTTTTACGCAGTGAAACTTGTCCCTCTGATCAAGGTAAGTAATAAAACCCAACATGGGTAGCCGCTTGGGAAAACTGGTTACCTCTAGTAGCCAAAAATCGCCGCATTAGTGTAGTGTCTGTGCAGTCTCTGCACTAGAACTACGCAGTGGACGGGGCTCTAATGAGCAACGCATTAATTAAGCGATACATCCCCAGATAGTGCTGACATGGATGACCGCTTGAGAACACTGGGTACCTCTACTACCGTAAAGTCGTCCTAACAGCTTAGGTCTGTGCAGACTCTTTATTAGAACCACGCAGTGGACGGAGCTCAAATGATGTTTGTAGTTGAAGGGCCCCGAATGACGAACAAAACAAATCCATCTAGAGGGACAAAGGTTTAGTAGTTGCTAATTGCTTTAGAGACGCCAGGGGCTAGGGCTTACATTTTACCCACCACAGGAGTAAGTTTGTTAGGTAATTTGTAATGGCAACAGATTGAGGAGTCGGCCAAGCAGCCATAACGGGCCGCAACCAGTGTTCCCAACCAACCGCTCATGCCGATACTAATTTGGGTTGCGTTGCTTATCTTCAGTGATCTGGTGTGTGCAAAGCAATTCAAAGCTTTACTTCCCTTCCGACGTAAGGCATTCTAGGGAGCGCTCTTTTTCGCTCGAAATAAGCTAACCCACCTCTATTCAAGATGCTGGAACCAGTGACACAGTAGTCCAGCACTCCATTTCTACATCAAGGGAGAAGAGTTATATTCACCCCTTCCGGTAGGCAGAAGAGATTGTCCCAGCCTCAAGGGATCGGCTTATTGCGTTGGACACACCAGTTCTCGTCTGATCCCTGAAGTTAAGCAGGGCAACCCCAGCTAGTACTGGCATGGATGACCGCTTGGGAAAACTGGGTACTGCTAATACCCAAAAATCGTCGCATTCGTGTAGTGTCTGTGTAGTCTCTGCATCAGAACTATGCTGTGGACGGAGCCCTAATGACCTTTGTAGTTGAAGGGCCCTAAAACACCAGCAGACAACAACCCCAGCCTCAAAGCGATTAGGCAACGACGGTACATTGTCAAGAGGGGTTTGGAGTTCGTGTTGTGACATGACCAGTGCATGGTAAATTGTTGCATGTCGAAATGAAATCCTAGCCAGGGAATCGTGAGGATGGGTGTCAGGGAATGTGCGGTGATTTAGCCACAATTCAGTTTTTATAACGAGATTGCGTGCAGATTGTGAATTTCAGCGTGAACAGGTTTCATAGTCGGAAATCTACGGCGGACATTTTGAAGGGCGTCAAAATTTTGATTGCCATGTAATTTAATACAGAAATTGCTACAATAAAACTAAACATGGGATATAAAATTTTCAGGAAGAGGGAAAAATTTACTTTGTTATAGCTTACAGTGAAATAATCAAAATGTGCTCTCGACCCGGAAAGAACAAAAAGAAAGAAAAACTTCAAGTCTATAAAGTTCATATTGCGGAAAGGAAATGATAATGACTAGAGTCAAGTTTCCACTCTCTAGAGGGTTTCCTTTACTACTGAGTTGGATACACTGGGGGAGCGGCGAGTTGCGTTGGACACACCAGTTCTCGTCTGATCACTGAAGTTAAGCAATGCAAACCCAGTTAGTACTGACGTGGGTGGTCGCTCGGGAAAGCTGGGTACTGCTAATACCGAATAATCGTCGCATTAGTGTAGTGTTTGTGCAGTATATGCATTAGAACTATACAGTGGACGGGTCTCTAAATGACCTCGTAGTTGACGGGACCTTAATTAAACTCCAACAACCAACCAACCAACCAATGGATACACTGGGTGGGAGCGACTTATTGCGTTGGACGTACCAGTTCTAGCTTGATCGCTGAAGTTAAGCGACGTAATCCCTACTAACATGGGTGGATGCTTGGGATAAAAGGGTACCGCTAATACCCACAAATCGTCGTATTAGTATAGTGTCTGTACAGTCTGCATTAGAACTACTCAGAGGACGGAGTCTCATGACCTTGTAGTTGAAGGGCCCTAAAACACCAACAAAAAATGGATACAATGGCAACATAACGCTAACACGTGAAACAACTAGCTTGCGTTGGTTAACTTCAGCCATCAGACATGATGGCTGAAGTTAACCAACGCAACCCCAGATAGCACTAGCACATGAGCAACCCTAGCGATGCCAATGCGCTTGGGAACACTGGGTACTGCTAGTATTCAAATCGTCCTAACAGCGTAGTGTCAGTGCAGACAAGGGGCGGACTGCGCAGTGGACGGGGCTTTAATGTCTATTGAAGTTGAAGTGCCCTAAAACACCAACAAAACAAACATTGTTTGTTGAAAAACTTGTTTGTGTTAAAGATGTTCTCTACTGCAGTGTTCCGCAACCCTTTTGGTATGGCGGGGAGCGGTAAATTGCGTTGGACATACCAATTCTCGTCTGATTACTGTAGTTAAGCAACGCAACCCCAGCTAGTACTAAAATTGATGGGAAAAGTGGGTATTGCTACAGTAATACCCCTAAATCGTCGCTCTAGGGTCGTGTCTGTGGTCTCTGCATTAGAACTGTAGTTGAAGGGCCCAAATACAACAGGAGAGCCACGTTTTGACCACTGATGTACTAAACCTTTCTTTCCGATTTTTTTTTCAAACTGAACGAGTCTTTCATTAGACAAAGTAATGTGCAGGAAGGACAGGGAGGTAAGCAGGAAGTGAAGAATGGGGACAGGGGGCGATGTGGTAAAGAATTAGGGGAATTCCGGAGAATGGCACAGAACAGCATTGAAGACACTAAACGACTCTACTAGCAAGCCACAATGTGGCCACCGTTGGAATACAAGGCCTATGAATCATGCCAGTGTTCGTTTCTTAACCTGGTGGTTGTCACTGTTCAGCCTGTTCTCTTGGAGAATCCTACGGATCTTTCTCAATTTCTCCTACCACAGTATTCAACCCTGGCATAGGAGGGAGACGTCAAATACGATTTTCTCCTTGTCGATCACTAAATCCAAAATTGTTGTCCACCTCACGGATATCCTAAGCTTGAAATTTTAAGCAATTAATGGACATTTAGAGGAACAAATCTAACCCATTAATGGAGATTAAGTAAATGAGAATGTGGAAATATTTACTTTACATTTTTCGGTTAATATTTCAGGTTGTACTTTTCAATCACTGTAGCTCATAAAGATTTCAAGTGGATCACATTTCCACTTCCTTCAATATCATAATTTATTGAAGAGATAATGAGCCAGACATGAATTATACAAAGTAATTAATAGACTGACGCTGAAGCTAATAATGACGTTGGGCGTATCTCGAGGTGTTTGGATATATCAGTACCCACACCATGGGGAGCGGCGAGTTGCGTTGGACACACCAGTTCTCGTCTGATCACTGAAGTTAAGCAACGTAAGCCCAGTTAGTACTGACATGGGTGGTCGCTCGGGAAAGCTGGGTACTGCTAATACCCAATAATCGTCGCATTGGTGTAGTGTCTGTGCAGCATATGCATTAGAACTACGCAGTGGACGGGTCTCTAATGACCTTGTAGTTGACGGGACCTTAAACACAAACAACCAACCAACACCATTTCAAACCCTTTTTCCGTCTACCACAAGGTTAGGAACATCCACTTGTCCATTGCAATTGGAAACACACAGACGACCTATTCAATCGCACTTCCGTGAAGCAACTCCTAACCCTTTTCCCCGCCTATGGCAGGGTCGGGTACCCATCTTGCCCCTCTGAATGGTCACAAGGGCGATATATTGGTCATAATTTTCCTGCAGCCGGTTGCCGACCAAAGCTACAACCCCTATGCTTATTTATCGTCGGTCTACTGTTCATTTTTTGGGAAATTCCACCGACGCCAAGGGGCGAGCTCCTACACCTGTAAATGTTGCCTCGTCTACCCGTTGCGTAGTAGGTGGGTTCTTTTACGTGCATGGGCCTCTCTCTCGCCCGAAAGAAGTCAACCTACCTCCAGGGCCGGTCCGTCCATTGGTTCAAAGTGTGCAAAGAACACGGGCGGCTGCCCAGCAGGGCGGCCGGCCGCCTTCTCCAACTTACAAGTAACACGAAACTTTTAATGCTTTGATGCTTCAGGAAAGAATCCCGCCTCGGTGGCGCAATGGGTCGCGGGCTCAGTAACAACGTCAGTTGTTCTAGGATCGATGCTAGACCGTGGTGGGTTGGCTTCTTTCGGGCGAAAGAGATCCCCAAGTACGCCTTCCTTCGGATGAGAAGTAAAACCGAGGTCCCGTGTGGTGTACAATAGCATTAGCACACGTAAAAGAACCCTCTCTTCAATGCAAAGGGCAAATGAGGCAAAATTTCAAGGTGTCGGATGCCCCAACAAACAGTAGACCAACGATAAATAAGCACAGAGGTTGCAGGTTTGGTCGGCAATCGGCTGTGGAAAGCCGTCGTTCAATATATCACCCTTGTGTCCATTCAGAGGGGGTACCCGACACTGCCATAGGCGGGAAAAGGGTGATGAGTTGCTGTTGCTTAGCAAACAAGAAAATTAAAACAAAATAACGATTTCTTTACTCAAACAAATCAATGTTAACTTGTAGACATTAAGGAAAGTAAGTGAAAATATTAAGAGGGGGGCGGCCTGGACATAACTGCACGCGGGCGGCCGAACCTATAGAACCGGGCCTGCCTACCTCGGTCCAGTATCGAACCTAGAACTACTGACACAGTTGCCGAACCTGCTAACCACTATGCCGCCGAGGCGGGTAATTCCGTGCAGCAAGCTGTCGATTTAATGCTGCAATCCTTTGTCGTTTTCATACAGGCCTACTTTTCTTTAGGGGGGGGGGGGGGGAACAACTCCATTCATCAGCGTCAGCTTTTTTCGTTGGTGTTTGAGAGGCCCGTCCACTGCGTAGCTCTAATGCAGTCTGCGCAGACACTACGCTGTTATGACGATTTTGGTTATTAGAAATGCCCAGGGTTCCCAAGCGGTTATCCATGCCAGTGCTAGATCGGCTGGTGTTGCTCACCACCAGTGATCGGACGAGAATTGCTGGTCCAACGCAATACAGCTGTCCCAGCGATTTCTTATAAATACCGTCCAATAGATCGCCTTTGTGTCCATTCAGAGAGACAAAATGGGCTTTGTTTCGTTGGTGTCTTAGGGCCCTTCAGCTACAAAAACCACTGCGTAGTTCCAATGCAGCCCGCAAAAACACTAGGCTGTTATGATGATTTTGGGTATTAGAAGTGCCCGGTGTTCCCAAGCGGTCACCCATGTCAATACTAGCTGGGGTTGCTGTGTCCTGTTTCCTGTCCAAGATGGTATCGTGGAGTGGAGGGAGTTCCAGACGTTTTTCATGCACTGACAGTATTAATTCAGAGTCCTATAGTGTTTTCCTTTATTTTTGCATAGGTCCGGGAGCGGCAATATTGCATTGGACGCACCAATCCTTGCCTGATCACTGAAGTTAAGCAACGCAAACCGAGCTAATACTATAATGGGTGACGGCTTGGGAACATTGGGTACTACTAATATCCAAAATCGCCATAATAGCATGGTGTCTGTGCAAAATCTAAATTAAGGGCAACAATGCACAGGCCGCTTGCTGTGGCGGTCGGTAGGTGAGCGACTATCAATTTCTATAGAAATAAGGCCTCCTTCACATGCAGCGATTAACGTTGCGTTTAGCGCTGCGTTACAACCTTTCACACGAAAGCGATTTTGAGGTGGACCGCCTACGTGGTGGCTTCTCTGTAACGCTATTCCCTCTTTCAAAAAATGAAAACCTACAGTGAAAACGCGCGGTGATATGAAAAGGTCAATTGGGTTCCTTGTATTTCAAGGCGCACGCTAACGCTAGAAAATCGCTGAACTCTCGAATCGTGCGTTGCTACGCGCGTTTCCATGTAAAAGCAGCTATTCACCTGTGTCTTCCCCAACGCGTGTTACAAAATCGCGCGGTAGCTAACGCTGCATGTGAAAGAGGCCTTAATGAATGGCAACGCATTGCCTGCGGCCTAACCACGCGGGTGCATGGCCGTCGGAATTGGACGCGGCGAACTCGACGACCGCACAGTCATGTGGTTGCCAACTTGTACAGACTTGCATGGGAGACAATGCACGACATCATATTCTCACGTGGTTTTCATTAACAAAAAAGACGTCTGGCAATGGACTTCGACTCAGAAAAGCCTATTTTTGTAGACTGTCGAAGTCTAAAAAGAATGGGATCCCAACAACTGCGACTGCACACCGTGCCCTAAGATATGAAACAAACTTTCTGCTAAACTTTTCAACTTGAACCATTGAACCTTTCTACTACGTTAGCTAATGGATTGGCAGAGCCGGCCTTCTCTATAAAGGGGCCCGGGTGCAAAAATCCTTTTGGGGCCCCAAAATATTTTTCCAAAAGTAAAAATGAAGGGATTCAGAGTAAATGGACTCCTCTTAGATGCCCTTCTATCCCATTCTGAGATCCTTCCTAATTTTGGAAGGTATTAAATTTTTGGATGATGCCATGTGTCCTAATATGTCGCCATTGCATTTATGAGTTGGTTTGAAAGCTTATGTGGACGTCAACACCTTGGAACTTTTTCAATTGGACCTGTGTCATTATATTTTTTTATTACACTTCTGATTATTAGAGGTATTTTGGTTTTAACAACCCCAAATTAACTTTTAACCTCTAATTCTGGGTTCTCCAACCTGTAGCCCATTTAGGCTTGTAATGTAGCCCATGGTACATTATTTCTAATTATGCATTATAGCCTACCTGCTATGTAACGCCTAACGTTATCTTCACCCGTTTTGGTTTCGACAGCCTGCGGCTGGCAATCAGTTCATGGAGCAGCCGAGTGGCCCACAACACCAGAAAGGTTGTACAACCCTGGTGTAGTTCAATGGCAGGGTTGTTAGGTTACGTTTAGGTTATGTTGCATTGGCAGGGTCGAATGAGAGACGTTGCCCCTACAATGACGTATTAAACTTAATATTAGCAATGATTTGGGCCCTGATGCGAACTGATGATGGGGCCCCCCCTCAATCGTGGGGCCCGGGTGCAATGCACCCTCTGCACCCCCCCGGATGGCCGGTCCTGTGGATTTGGAAGTAAGCCAAGCAGCCATAACAGGCCGAGCCCTTTGGAGGCTGCTCGCAGGTGAGGAGGAGGTGGATGTAGGGGATGTAGGAGAGGAGAAATTTGCAGCACCCAACGTTCCCTACCAACCACCCATGTTGGTACTAACGTGGGTTTCCGTTGCTTAACTTCAGTGATCTCACGAGAACTGGTGTGTCCAACGCAACTTGGCCGCCCACGACTTGAACTTTTCGGCTGAAAATTTCGGGAGGGAATGTACGTGGCGTACGCCCCTGAGCTCGCCCCGGTGCATTCTAATTATTTAACAACGTTCTGTTTACTAGGATAATGTTATTTTTGCTTTGAAACAATTAGACACCTTGGAATATCTATAATTGATGGAGTCTGATGATGGATTCAAGAAGTGAATTCGAGTCACGAATTGAATGTTGTTTATCCACACAACTCGTGAAAACTCCAATCAAATGAAAAGTCGATTAGTGATGAGTTATGGGAGACGGTATCGATATCCTCCAACTATTGCTCGCTTAGAAAACAGAGCGAGAATTAAAACCTGGGAACAAACGACATTTTTTTTCCCAAAACAATCCTATTTAAATTTGGGAAGTATAATTGAAATACACACGGCGTGAATTGGAGCATGTTTATCTTCGAAGTATTTACAATGTCTTCTAGATCAAGACTTACTGTGTGGAGGTGGCCAATACGGAGACAGCATCACAGAGAAACTTTGCCTATTTCTAATCTAAATTGCATTTCCGAAAATGTATACACCCCCTTGTCAATGGAGGGAAAAGGGAGGTGCAAGTGTTTGTACTTAGAAAACATTCAACTGAAACCCTAATTGTTCACGCTAAAAATTTATCACACTTCTTTGTAACGTTAATCGATATCGATTTCAAAAGGTGGCCATTTCCGTGAATTGGGAGCTGCACAAATGCTGTAGGCCCTACTTTTATTCCAAAAAAAAGGAAAGTTATAAAGAACCTAATATTAATATTTATGTAATACTGACAAATAAGAAACCGATTAAAATCTGAACCGGAAGTAATGTCTACAGGTTCCTTAAATGGGCACACCAATTTTTCAATTGTAAGTTTCCCTATCAGGTTGGATAGACTCCCGCCTCGATGGAGCAAAAGGTAACGTGCTCGACTTACTGCGACAGTGGTTCCAGGTCCCATACTGGATCGCTGTGGCTGGTTTCTTTTAGGACGAGAGAGAAGCGCAGAGTGCTCCTTCGGATGAGAAGTAAAACCGACTGTTTTGTTCCGTTGGTGTTGTAGGGCTCTTCAGCAACAAGGTCATTAGAGCCCCGTCCACTGCGAAGTTCTAATACAGAGACTGCTCAGACACTACAATAATGCGACGAGGTTTTGGGTATTAGCTGTACCCAACTTTCCCAAGCGGCCACCCCTGGTTGGTACTAGCTGGGGTTTCGTTGCTTAACTTCCGAGATCAGACGAGAACCGGTGTGTCCAACGCAATAGGCCGCTCCGCAAGTAAAATTTGCATTTGAAGATGGTGCAAAATTCCCAGGTGTAGAAGCTCGCCCCCTGGCGTGGGTGGACTGCTCCAACGAACAGCAGACCGACGATAAATAAGCATAGGGGTTTAAGATTCGGTTGAAAGCCGTCTGCGGAAAAAAAAACACTGTCTAAAATATAACTCTAGTGGCAATTTAGGGGGAAGCGATGGATGCCCGTTGCTTTCATTTTGGATAGAATATTGGCATAATGTTCAAAACAAAACTACTAACCATTTTTCAAGCTTACGAACCGGTCTGGGAGCCGATTTTGTCCCATTAGAGGGACACCCACCGACACCAGGAGGCGAGCTTCAACAACTGGAAATTCTACCAATATCGGCATAATGCTCAAGATTCCAAAACAAAATTGGGGTAATAGGCAGTACATGTGTCCTCAAAACCCAAATAGCCTTAGAGTATGTATGTCTTACAGTCCATACCCGACAATGAATGTAACTACCTAATCGCAACCAGTGGCGTAGCCAGGTTTCAGAGCCAGGGGGAGCAGCAAGCATATTAAGAAGGCGCCATTTTTCAATCTTACAAAGGCGCCATTTTCTGAAAATTTGCTCAGGGGGAGCGGCCACTCCCCCTGCACCCCCCCCCCCCCCAAGCTACGCCACTGATCGCAACGGTAAGGTCGCGACATTATGCACCCGGCTGCAGTGCCGGATTTACCACTAGGCTAAGTAGGCTGAAGCCTAGGGGCTCAACATTTAGCTGCTTCAAAACTTAAAAAAAGGGCTCAAAAAGGGCCTCAAAATTCAAATAGCCTAGGGCCTTTCAATATCTTAATTCGGCACTGCCCGGCTGACAACCTAATGCTGCAGTCCCTATGATTATCTATGGACGACTTCCTGTTTGTTGGGGTACTTCAACGACGACAGGGGTGAGATCCTACACTTGGAAATTTTGACGATCTACAATTGTAAGGATTCTTTTACATGCAGGTTACACTGGGCACATCATACGAAGCCATGGTTTTACACACCCCTGCGACTTAAGGCGCACTGAGGAACTGTCTTTCTTGCCGGAAAAAGCCAGCCGACCTCGATCCAGTATCGAACCAATGATGAAGTAGTCGAGCACACTACCTTTGTCCTACCGAGGTGGGCCCAACTTCGTAATTTATTCTACTGTACATAAACCATGCCTGACTACATGGAGTTTCGTATCTGGCTAAAGGGGCGACCTCCTGCATCTGGAAACTGTTCCAAACTTTACGTATATTTTATTCCATGCGGAAAGGGTTTCTTTGTCTGCATGACAACGTGAGTACACGGTTGCAGGATCGATCCTGGCTGAGGGAGATTGCTTGTTTCGGGTGTTAGGGATGCCCGAAGTATGGTGTCTCAAGAAAGGAACTTGGCCATCGTTAATAACGAAAGGGGCTGTAACATCTGTTAGGCAGCCAACTGCGTAAACATACCGTCCAATACTTTAACCGTATGATGCCAAGTCTATCCCCAACGTCATATATAGGTACCTGACCCTCAGATAGGTGAAAGGGGATGATGACAACTTTATAATGACAATTAATGCCTGCTACAATTTGTAGCTGAGCACTGTTCTCGACTCTAGTACTCTTACTATTTATTTGTACTTGGGGCACAACAAGCCTTAGTCACTAATAAAAGCGCTTGACAACGATATCTTGTGCCCCAGGAGAAACAGACGGAATGGGCACCAATCTCCAAAATCATAACTTTTATGGAATACAGGGCCTTAAGATAGTATCATGAATAAGAACTCTACAGTGGATATGCAAATATAGCATTACTCGAACATTTTTCACCAAAAATTAAAATAACGATTGAACTTGACACCAGAGTACTTTGGAGCCTAAGGCCTCGTCAGGCTTGAGATTAACTGCATGTCAGATTCTCTTCCAACATAGAGGCGCATGGCCTCCTCCAAGTCATTCACCACACTCAAAGTCATGTTCCCACCCCGAAGATCTAAACGAATGGGCCAAATTCGATTTCAGAGGTCACCAGCGGTTTTCCAAATCAGGAGCCATATCGTTTTGTGCCCAAGGAATGAAGATGGCCTCCAACATATTCTATTTGTGGAAAGTCCTTATTTAATTTCTTAGATGTTTTATTCCCCTCCCCCGTTCCCCTCACATCTCCTCCACCTACTACCAAACTCCTACCCGAAGCATCACAAAAAAATTTTGCAGGCTAAGGCAAAACTTAGAGACACCGTTCCAAGGAGGTGGTGAGGACAGTGCTATAGGAATTGGATTATAAGATAAGCATGTTTTTCTTTCCCTGGGAGAGGTGGGAAGGCAAAATGGGCCACTGCCCTCTTTTTCTCTCTGCGCTCTCAACTATCTCTCTTTTATTAAAGTGACTTTTTTAAATCAAACCATCTCTTCCCTACACCTTCTACCCAACCTCACAACCATAGGCATCCACAGAAAGTGATCTACGGCAAGGCAAAGTTTGGAGACAGTATTCTAGGCCCTGGGGTGGTAAGGACAGATTTTTTTTGTTTTCTTGGTGTTTTAGGTCCTTCAGCTGCAAGGTCATTACAGCCCCGTCCAATGCGCAGTTTTAATGCAGAGACTGTACAGACACTACGCTAATGCGACGATTGTTAGGTTTTAGCAGTACCCAGTTAGTACTAACCAATGTTACTAACCAATGTTAGTACTAACTGGGGTTGCGTTGCTTAACTTCCGTGCTCAGACGAGAACTGGTGTGTCCAACGCAAGGCAAGGACAGACAACAGATCAAAGCGACTTTTAATCACTGGGAGAGTGGTAAGGGGGCAAGACCAGTAGCCCGGGTTTTCTCTCGGCAGATCTCCGACCTTTTTCTGTTTTATTCAAGTGCTTTCTTAAATCAAAACATTGCAAGTAGACATCATTAGAACCCTAAGTAATAATCGTCTTCAGTGGTACTCCTTGAACTGTGTTGCAATTCAGTGTGTCCTTAGAGTAAATACTACTTTCTATAAATAGCTCCAAAAGAAAAAAATTCAAGTTATCAAGAAGTTTTTAACTGTAGAAAAAAATAATAATAACAATGTCAAACTTAGTGAGTGAAGTTCTTCTGCAAGTAGTGCTTTAAGTAAACAATGTTTTGTAGTGTCAAGAATTCCTGCAATCAGCGAGTATTGAAGTGGGTTAATTTTTTATTTTTCGGTGAATTTTTTTCCCCTTTCTCGCTCTCAACTGGCTTTCATGTGTTAGTGGCTTTTCAATCGATAGATTGTGAAATTGAATATTGGAGATTCTTGAAATATAAGACATGTGCGCGTGTACTTTTATGTGTTGCAATGTCGACATTCAAACTCTAGAAACGCTCAGAAAACGAATAAAATGGAAAGAATAAAGATGACAATACTCTTGTCACATTCCTGACAAGAAATGTCTCTTAATGTCCAAAAAAGAAAAAAAAACGGGTGGCTTCACTGTCGAATTCAACATCTCTAAAGTAGAATTCACTGTATAGGAATTGTGACATTGGTAATATTGACATCCTCATCATCCCAAAAAACACTTTCCCCGCCTATGGCAAGGGTCAGATGCTCATTTATGTCATCCGCCAAAGTGTGTCTTCCACGTGCTACGTATGATCACTCCACTGCAAGGAAAGACCGTCTTTTAACATGGGAAGAATCCTCCATCCCTGGCGTCAGCTCGGCCATAGCACGTTCCCTTATTTTGTGTTTTGTTGGTGTTTTAGGACCCTTCAACTACAAGGTCATTAGAGCCCCGTCCACTGTGTAGTTCTGATGCAGAAACTGTACAGACACTACACTAATGCGACGATTTTTGGATACTAGCGGTACCCAGGTTTCCCGAGGCAACCCATATCAGTACTAGCTGGGGTTGCGCTGCTTAACTTCAGTGATCAGACGAGAACTGGTGTGTCCAACGCAAGTCGCCATTCCCAGCACGTTCCCTGGCGTCGGTAAAGGAAATAGGGAACGGGGAACACTAAACTGACATTTTACTAGCACGGAACACTTACAATTCAACATAAACTTTAAAGCACGTTGTACACCTTCTATACTTGGTACTAACTACATCATCATGCCCATATCCCGCCTGTGGCAGGGTCGGGTCTGCGGGTTCCCACATCTGCTTTGGTCTCCCTCTGCCCCTGGTGCTACCGACCACCTGCATTCCTGGAAATAACCTAACGAGCTCCTCTTCCCCTCTTCGCATGACGTGTTCATACCACCTCAGCCTACTCTCCCTCATTTTTTTCGGCGATATCCACCACCCCAGGCTACCTCTAATATGCTCATTCCTAATTCTGTCAGCTCTCAACACGCCACACATGTGCCATAGCATTCGCATCTCGACTACTCGCTTTTTATTTACGTAGGTCTTCCTCACTGCCCAGCACTCTGATCCATATAGCATAGTTGGTCTAACCACTGTCCTGTAGGACTTCCCTTTAAACTAGACTGGGTTCCTCCTATCACACAGGACCCCCTCCACATTCTTTTTCAAAAGTATGAAAAATCGAACGCGTGCAGGCACAAGGAATTCAAACGCATCATGAGAGGAACACTCTCATGACGTGCATGAAATCCAAAGAATGTGCAACATCTGAGTTGCCATGGCAACGCTGAACCTAACTAAGGTTCGAACTCAGAATTGATCATGGTCACTACAGAGGCCCCGTCCACAGCATAGTTCTTATGCAGAGACTGTACACACAATACACTAATGCGGCGATTTTTGGGTATTAGCAGTACCCAGTTTTCCCAAGCGGCCCCCGGGGCGGTGGACGACTGGGCCCCCAAAACGTACTTGCCCGGCACCTCTCACTTCTCAGGGAGCTGCAAATTGCCTTATACACACCAATTCTCATCAGATCCTTGAAGTTAAGCAACGAAAAACCAGTTGGCACTGACATACTGTAGGTGGCCGCTTGGGAAAACTGGCTACCGCTATGATGGTCGCATGAGTTTAGTATCTCTGAATTAGAACTATGCAGTGGACGGGGCCCTAATGACTTTGTAGTTGAAAGGCCCTAAAACACCAACAAACGACAACTCACTTCGGAAGGCCGGCGCTGATTAAATGAGAACTGGTGGTGTATCCAACGCAATATAGCCGCTCTACCCAGACGGGGTTTGTTGTTAAACAAGAAAACATCTTCAAAATTCCGCATGAATAGCTTCGAAATCACCGAAACCTAGCGCTGATTTCGGGTGGTACAAGTTAGGAGAAGAGAAATAGAAAATGTGCTTGGGTTGTTACAGCGCTGTCAAAATGATAGGAATTCTTTGTAAAGACTTGCATCGAATGGACGGCAGCACGAAGAAGGGAAAAAATAAAAATGTAACTACGGAAGTTACATCGATTTTAGCCATGGTATATTACATGTAATCTCGCATTTTGGATTATACCGCCGTCATTTTCTGCCCCTACCCCCTCTTCTACTCCTTTCAGTCTGTATTTTTCTCTTTTAGAGGTTGGATTTCATGCGAAACTTGCGGAATGTAATGGAGCTACGACAATCTTGACGGGTGGCAGTGGTAGAAAGTATCACAGACCTCAATAGAAATGAAATGGTGGAGGGAAAAACTACTTTGAAAGATTGCATATGATCGTCAACGAGTCAATAAACGTCCAGAACTGAATGACCCCTGTCGGATTGGGCTATGAAATATTGATGCAAAGTACAGAATAAAATGAAGATGAGGAACATTTTGTCTGATTAGACCAACTCTTGACAGATATATTAAGAAATAAATGGGATGGATGATGTGCCATAACACATCATACACCTTATCTATCCACGTCCATAGAGCAACCAATAAAACTATGGATTCAATGACGTACCGGAAATGTGAAACGAACCTGTCCAACTGGTAGTTCTTTCTTTTATTTATATAGATGCCATCTTTTTTTCTTCTCCTTTCAAATATGTAGGAGGGTGAATTTTACGTCGTAAACAGACACTGGACATTATTAAAGAATCCAAAACTACCTGTTAAAGACGCCATTCATTCAGGAGTGACAGATAACTAACACACGCCTCCGCAAAGTTGCAGTAGCACATTTCTGAAAACATAATCACCGTCCGTTTCGTTGGTGTTTTACGGCCCTTCAACTGCAAAGGTCATGAAAGCCCCGAACAATGCGAGTTCTAATGCAGAGTTTGTACCGACACTACCCTGTTAAGACGATTTTTGGGTATTAGCGGCATCCAGTGTTCGTAAGCGGTCACCCATGCCAGTACTATTTGTACGCGCTCTGTTATGCTAATGCGTTGCGAAGTGAGCCATGCAGTCATAACAGGCCGAACCATTAGAAGGCTACTCGCTGGTGGGAAGGAACTGGTTGTAGAGGATAAGGAGAGGGGAAATTTGCAGCATCCAAGGTTCTCTACCAACTACCCATGTTGGTACTAACGTGGGTTTGCGTTGGTTAACTTCAGTGATCTCATAAGAACTGGTGTGTCCAATGTAACTTGGCCGCACGTAAATTGCCAAGCGGTAATTGGTCACCCATGCCAGTACTATGAGTACAGTTTTGTTTTTCGGATATTTCAGGACGTGCCCATCTTCCACGTCCTCGAAGGTGCTCAGCAGTTGACTTTGGTTTGCTTGGTTTGTTGGTGTTTTAGGGCCCTTCAACTATAAGGTTATTAGAGCCCCGTCCACTGTGTAGTTCTAACTCAGAGACTGCAAAGACACTAGACTAATGCGACGAGACGATTTTTGGGTATTAGCAGTAGGCTTACCCAGTTTTTCCACGTGGCCACCCATGTCAGTACTAACTGGGATGGCGTTGCTTAACTTCAGTGATCAGAAGTGAACTGGTGTGACCAACGCAATAAACCGCTCCCTCAGCAGTTGACGATTTTAAGGTCACGGTTCACTGAATTTGCCTCCCTCCCATTGATGTAACCATTAGTCAGTGGGTGCCTGGCTCTGCCATAGACAGGAAAAGCATTTGAAATGATGGTAGAGTCTGCACAGGCACTATGCTGTTAGGACAATTTTGGGTGTAAGCAGAACCGAGTGTTTCCAAGCTGTCACCCATGCTCGCACTAGCTAGAACGAGAATTGGTGTGCCCAACACAATACAGCCGCTCACAAAATCACACTACACTAATGCGACGATTTTTTGGGTGTTAGCAGTACCCAGTTTTCCCAAGCGGCCACCCATGTCACAAGGGCGATATATTGGACAATGTGTCTTCGCGCGGTTGCTTACCATAGCTGTAACCCCTATGAGTATTTATCGTCGGTCTACTGTTCGTTTTGGGCATTCCACCGACGCCAGGGGGAGAGCTCCTTCATCTGCAAATTTTGCTTCATCTTCCCATTGCATAATGGAGAGGGTTCTGTGACGTGCAAATGCCATCGTACACCACACGGGACTTCGGTTATATTTCTCATTCGAAAGAAGGTGCACTCGCGGTCTATCTCTCTCTCTCTCTATCTCTCTCTCTCTCTCTCTCTCTACCGAGCGTGCTACCCACTGTGCCACCGAGGCGGGTGCTATCTTTCAGGTTCCACAGGGGAAACTATTGGTTGCCGACCCTGTCATACATGAATAAAGGGTTAGAAAACCTCAAAACCAATACAGTAGTTAACTCGTGCACTGAATAATATTGGAAATCGTGATGTAGCAGTAACCAGAACTCAATTAAGGCAATAGACAAGTGAATTTAAACGTTTCTTTAAAGTAACGTAGGGTGAAAATCGTGACTAGTTCCACTCCCTAATTAGTCGACATTTTCTTACAAGATACCTTCAGAGAAAATGAACGTTATTAAACGTATTTATAATAAAAGTAGCATATCATTATTATTAAAAATATTTCAACCATATATTTTTAGATGATATCAAGATACCCGCTCCAAAGTAAGCATCATTACAATGGATTTCAGAGTTTATTTAACCATCAGGAAAAAATTCTGCCTTGTAATGATGGTGTCCGTTAAGAAATGGTAGCTAATTAGGACCACCGTACACCTTCCTCCAGCTGAGATAAAAACAAGTGAAATCACTGGGACTATGTTATCTGTCAGTCAACGGGTTGAAATGTAAAATTTGAATAATTGAATATGGAACACCTATTACAGTAAAACGTCTTTCAAGTCGCTGTTGGAAACAGAGCGCAGTTGTATGCGGTGTCCAACAGCGCATAAACACCTCACTATTCAGTGAATACCACCAAAACCTACACATCTCTCCACTAAGGTGTTTCCGTGGGTATTTTGCAACTAATAAACATCGTGATCTGCCACCCCGGTCCCACGTATAGCAGATAAGCAGCTGATGTGCGTTGGACACACCAGTTCTCGTCTGATCACCGAAGTTAAGCAACGCAACCCCAGCTAGTACTAACATGGGTGGCAGCTTGGGAAAACTGGGTACTGATAATACCCAAAAATCGTCGCATGTGGACGGGGCTCTAATGGCCTTGTAGTTGAAGGGCCCTAAAACACCAGCGAAACAATATGATCTGCACCCTTGTCCAACCTATAGCAGATCATCATCATACTCTTATCCCGCCTGTGGCCCTCCTCTCCCGTCTGTCTCCCATCAGGTACCCGTCAACCTCACACACTGCCATGTCCTTGCGGACAACCTGTTCCCACGTCTGCTTTGGTCTCCCCTGCCCCGGGTTCTACCGACCACCTGCATTCCTGGCAAGGACCTAACGAGTTCCTCCTCCCCTGTCCATAGCACCTCAGTCTATTCTCCTTCATTTTTGTGTTGTTGTTTGTTGGTGTTTTAGGGCCCTTCAACTACAAAAGGTCATTAGAGCCCCGTCCACAGCATAGTTCTTATGGAGAAACTGCACAGACACTACACTAATGTGACGATTTTTGGGTATTAGCAGTACCCAGATTTCCCAAGCGGCCACCCATGTCAGTACTAGTTAGGGTTGCGCTGCTTAACTTCAGACGAGAACTGGTGTGTCCGACGCAATTCGCTGCTCCCTCTCATTTTTTGCGATGTCCACCACTTACCTGTCTCCACTTCAGCCACCCCCGTCCAACCTATAGCAGATGAGCGGCTGAATTTCGTTGGACACACCACTTCTCGTCGGATTACTGAAGTTAAGCAACGAAACCCAAGTTAGTACTGACATGGGTGGTTGGCACAGAACACAGGGTACTGCTAATTTCCCCAATCCTACCTCCCCCTCACCCAGAGCAGCATCCACAGAGTCCAGCCCGTTATGGCTGCTTGGACGACTCTCCTGCCCATTGGCGTAACAAACTAACAAACTTAAAGATCAGAGTTAATGCGACGCTGTTAAGCGATTTCGGCGTCACCCATGCCAGTACTAGCTTGGGTTGAGTAGCTTAACCTCAGTGGTCAGTCGTGGGACTCTTTTTCCTTCTCGACACAAGGAGGGCTACCTGCTACGCCTGGACACATTACTGATCGGTATATTTTCTCCATGAAGCTCCAGTACACTCCACACGGAGCTGCGTCTTTACTTCCAGTCCGACAGGAGGCGCACTTTGGTTCTAGTTCCTCGTCCAAATAGTCATGGCTTGGCCAGGATCGATTAGGGTATGGAGGATTTATCATCGCTACATAAAACTTATTCACTGACTGCTACCACAGGTCCCAACTTTCTCCTCATCACTAACCCCTCTTCCGCCTATGGTAAGGTCGGCTGCCCATTTTCTGGCCTAGTGTCCAATTGGCTTATCTACGCAGCCTGCTGTAAAGAACCTAAAGTTTTGGCCACTCTACTGATTTATCGCCGATCATTTTCTTCTTGGGGCACTTTTCCTCCACCGACACCAGGGATTAAGGGAGCTCTTTTTCTTTTCTGCGCAGACGATAGCAGACATCACATGGCGCCACTTCATGGCTCGCGAGTATGTAGAGCCTTGACAGACACCGCACTGTTTCGACGATTGACTATCAGCAGTACTCAGTATTCCCAAGCGGTCACCCACCCTAATTCTGTACTAACTGGGTTTGCGTTGCTTAACTTCAGTGATCGGACGAGAACTGGAGTGTCCAACGCAATACAGCCGCTCTACCAACGGATTGAGCCACCTCCAAGCCACCCCTCGTTCACTGAGAACATGTACTACTTCCCTAGTAGAAGGGTCAGGTGCAGACCCCAAAAAAGTTTGGAACAGATGCAGCAAAGATTATAGCAACTTGAGAAAGTGGGAGTAGCATATTATTATGGGCAGGAGGTGAAAGGAGAACTAGGACCAGCAGTAGGAAAATAATGGCACTAACGAAGCCCTAGAAGGTCAAGGGCTTTCCGAGTCCCTTCAACTTTCATTAGAATCTCTTCCACAACTGCCCTGCAGGGCTGATGAAGGATCAATGTTCCCGTGATGGGATCATGATTGAGAAAGAAATTTATTTTGGAGATACTCTGATTGAATTAACTCCCCCCTCAGACTACGCAGCCAATATTCCTGCGAGTTCCAGACGCCTGGCTGGGGTGCTCCCAGTCAGAGCATGCCCAGAAAGCATGGGGGCAAATCTTAGATCGTGGAATGTGGGTACTCTTACTGGCAAAAGAGATTGTAGTGTCTGGGGTGGACGGGGACCTGGTGGGAGACACGCGGGAGTAGAGGGCTAGAACCCGCAGACCCGACCCTGTCGCAGGCGGGATAAGGGTATGATGATGATAATGATACTCTGATTGAATTGACAGGGGTTGAATGCACGTGCCCTCTACTTGAACTACCAACTTTCCAGGAATGAGCTGCCGAGAACCAATAAGGTTACCACCAAATTCTCCGCAACTGTTAGCCTACCGAGGCAATCAATTAGAATGAACCGAGAGAGGGAGAAGGGGGAAAGGACACGGGAGACACACCACTGCCCTATCTCTCTGCCATATTTGGCTAATTAAGTCCTGAATGCTGTGAAGCGATGCGAGACGTTCACTTGTTCAAGTTGAATGCCATGTCGACACTGTGTATGTGTCTATGTGTCATTACTGCAGAAACCCCCTAAAGCAAAAGCAATACACGAACAAAACAGAAACGAACAGAAAATAGAAGAAACAAAAACGAGATTCGCAACAATCATTATGCATAAAAAGATAATAGGTATTTCACTCGATGGTTTCATTAAAACGTCTCCCTCATCAGGATCATCTCTTTCCTTTAATGAATCTTTTTAATGGGGTTCATCTTATCAAATTCCAAGTCATAAATGAAATAAGCCGAGGGCAAGTGACGAAAATGGAAGTCGACAGCAAATAAGTGCACAATGACGATTTATAGATCCCAACCTGAAATGGAGACCAACTGCAGTACATGCGACAGAGGGATGGAGATGGAAGGGGGGGTGTAAGGAGCAAGTCCACCAAGCCACCAGTCAGAGCACGAGAAGGGAGAAGGATAACATTCATCATTTACATCCATTAGGATAGTGGAAACTCTTGTCAACTAGCAACCATTTGGTCCGAGGCTCACATTTTGAGACAGAGGAGCCCCCGCGGCCATTCAAAAGTTGGGAGGGGGGGTCAGTGGTGTAACAGTGAGTTATTTCGAAAATCCTCATCAGCAAAGAAATCGGGGTTAAACTCACCATGGTAACTCATGAGGTAGCAAGCAACAGGTCTGGTGGAGCTCAACAGGAATACGAAAGTACGATAGGGAAGAATTAATTCGGTATCCGTCCGTTTTGTTTCATTGGTGTTTTTGGATATTGGCAGTACTCAGCGTTCCCAAGCGGTCACCCATGCTAGTACTAGCTGGGCTTGCAGTGATCAGAGGAGCAATGTTTGTCCAAAACAATACAACCGCTTTCGGGATCCGTCAAGTCTGAGTTCAAGTCTCAGTTATGGACAAATGACGGTGAGGCCACCAGCGTTGTCCTTCAACCTCCATCTCAACCCCACTGGCACATTCAAGATTGTTGGTGTTTTAGGGGTCTTGAACTACTACTGTCATTGGAGCCCCGTCCACTGCAGAGTTCTTACACAACAATGTTAAGACGATTTTTGGGTACTAGCAGTACCCAGTGTTCCCAAGCGGTCACCCATTCTAGTACTAGCTGGGGTTGAGTTGATTTACTTCAGTGATCAAACGAGAAATGGTGCGTCCAATGGTCAACGCAAAGCAGCCGCTCCCGGTATTCGTCAGTGATGGCCACCAGTGTTGTCCTCCAATCTCAAACTCTGCCCCACTGGCACATTCAAGAACGTTTTACTATTGTATCCAATGACAAAAGAAAGGACCAAAGTGAATAACGCGACCACGTGCCCACAAAACCAGCCTACCTTGTTGCTGGAGACAATCTGTTCTACCGGCATAAGGGGCCTAGCTGTTTCACATGGAAATCCCGCGAGCGGCTGTATTGTGTTGGATACACCAGTTCTTTTCTGATCACTGAAGTTAAGCAACGCAACCCCAGATAGCAATGGCATGGGTAGCCGCTTGGGAACATTGGGTACTGCTAATACCCAAAAATCGTTGCAATAGTGTAGTTTCTGTGCAGCCTCGACAATATAACTACGTAGTGGAAGGGGCTCTAATGACCATCGTAATTGAAGGGCCCTAAAACACCAACAAAACAAAAGGGGAATGCCGCCTCATTCCAACACCTAAAAAGGGATTGTGAAGCGCGGGTAGTGTCGTACACACCACACGGAACCACGGCACATTCAAATGAAGCTAAACTACATAGGTCCAGGATTGAACTTGGCACTACCGGTGCAGCAGTCCAGCACGCTACCTCTGAGTGACGTCGAACATGGAAATTTAGCGCAGTAAACAAATCTCTATAAAACAGACAACCATTGTTTGCAACAAATTCCAGACGCGAAAAGAAGAATTTAGTTTACAGCAAGAAAGGGTGACGTGCCTTTTTGAGGTTCTTGACATTAAAGGAGGACGCAGTTGGGTTTCTAAGTTTGGGGTAGTGCACGTCAAAGGTTTCTTGTAGGGCCAATCTCTGAACGCCGTAAAACAACGAAAAGTCTAAAGATCGAGCTTTTGTCCAAGAAACCATCATTTCCATGAAGCCAAGAATTATATGCACATCAGGCTTGATTGACACCAGCACATCATGGTAATAAACATTCATAGCCCTTGCCCTTTCAGGTCCAGACATGATGCTTAATCGATGTCGAATTCTTAGTGGTGGGACCTTAAGAGGTCAGCGAATTCGCTATCGTCTTTTAGGATTTCATAGCAAACATCTCAATTGAGTGGGTTTACAGTCAAGGGTTAACATAGAGCATTCGTGTCTTCCTTCTAAAACATGAAGAATGGAGTAATTTAGCAACCGAAATTCAACGCCGGGTTATATATTTCTTGCGTGTAAATTTCGGCCTCCGACGGCAGGGGGTTAAGCTGCTACACCTGGAAAATTGGCCAACCTACATGTACATATCACTAAATGCAGAACTTCTCAAAAAACCAAAAAAAAATCCTCCTAACTTACGGTGCAAGAGATTAAAACCCCAGTGCCGGCGGCCGTAAGGGGTGAGCAAGCGGGCCCCGGGCCGTCGTTATCATGCCTCCACAATGTCATGGAGGTGCAGACTTTAGCTGCCGGGGCAGCTAATGCAGCGAGTATATCTTCTGTGGGGTAGGCCAGCATTCCCCCAAAGACAACCCGGCCAATATTCCTGCGGCTTCCAGACGCCTGGCTGGGGGGCCCCCCCCCAGTCAGACCATGTTCATCAAGACTAGGGGCTAATCTTAGATTAAGAACTTGAAATGTGGGCACCCTTAAAGGCAAAACAGGGAATTGGTTAGTACGTGGGAGCAAGTTGTCCATAAGGATATGGAATGTATTGGGTGGACGGGGACCTGGTGGAGAATAGGCGGGAGTGGAGGACTAGAATCCACACACCTGACCCTGCCATAGGCGGGATAAGGCTAGGATAATGATGCAGACGAGCTTTTTAATAGGTGGAGCTGATGGCAGCGTCAGTAGTTCCATGATTCGATACTGGATCGAGGTGGGTTGGCTTCTTTAGGACGAAACAGAGGCATCAAGTGAACCTTATGCCTGTGCAGACTCTGCGTTAGAACGACGTAGTGGACGGGGCTCTAATGACCATTGTAGCAGAAGGGTCCTAAAACGCCAACAAAACCAAACTTGACTTCGTGAGTCAATGGCTGTAGGATCAACTTTGGTGGAAGCAAGAAGCGCTTTTTAGGGCGAGAGAGAGGCCCCCAGTGTGCCTGTTACATGGCGGAAAATATGCGTTTAATACGGCGAAATGAGCAAATATAGAAGAGCTTGCCTCCTGGCGTCGGTGAACGAAAAATAGGCCATCGTTAAATAAACAAGTGGGGGGCGTATTTGGTAGGCAGCCTGTTAGTGGGCGGTTGGTTCGAATTTATGTAATCAACAGCAAGACGTGTAAACAAAGAAGTTCACAAATGCTCACAAACATTAGATGATTATTTTTAGATGGATTTTTTCTAATGCGGGCGTTAACGTTTACCTGAGAGAAAACAATACTGTCAAGAACTGTCCAAAGGATGGGAAACCGGAACAGGGGTTATATGAAGTAGGGCAGTGCTAATAGGGGTTGGTGTAGGGTACAACAGATGAGACACAATCAAATGCAGAGCTCGTTTTTTGGTATTTTTTGAAACTAGAAAAATAGGCTTGAAAACTGCCATTTGTATTACAATTTAATGCACTTTCCCGCTTTATAGATAAAAGGGATCACACAACCCTGTTTTTTTACAATTCAAGTTCCCAAATATCTTTGTGGAGTCTCCAGGTCTATTCCTGGAACCAACATATTGCCACATTTCTTCTTAGAACATAGAATCAAGTCTACGTTTGTGTTTCTAAATTGACACCACATAGGTTCCTGTGCTCGTCTATCGAGGCGGTCCAGTAGTTGGTAGCATGAGCCAACGGTTGCAGGTTCGAACCTGCCTGATGTATAAGAATCCTTCCGGGTGAGGAGGAATCCTCCAGTGCACCTTCTGACGCATGTCACATGTACGCTTCTTCATTGAAAACAAAAACATATATTTAGAGACACTAGAAGGGTGCAGATGCCGCCTAGGTGCCGCAGTGGGCAGCGTGCTCGGTAACTGCGTCACTGCCTCTTTCGGGCGAGAGAGATGCCCCGAGTGCGCCTTCCTTCGGATGAGAAGTAAAACCGAGGTCCCGTGTGGTGTACGGTGGTAGCAGGTAGAGGAGGAAAAATTTCCAGGTATAGGAGCTCGCCCCTTGACGTCGGTGGAAATCCGCGACGAATAGTAGACCGATGATAAATAAACATTGGGGTTGCAACCAACAACCAGCTGCTAAAAAACACTGTCCAATATATCGTCTTTGTGTCCACTCAGAGGGGCCAGTTGAATACCCGACCCTGCTGTAGGTGGAAAAAGTGTTACGAATTGCTCGCTTTACCCTACATGGGCGCAGGAAGCTCGTGTATTAAGGCCTGCTAAGGAAACATCGTCTTGATGCCACCGGAAAATACAATGCTGTGTCCTGTGCTATAGCCTCGTAATTCTCATTTCAGTTTTCCCTGGTTGGTTGATGGAATGATTTTGGCGTCAACATTCCCAAATTACACGTCTTGGGATGCCGTCATCAGGTACACTTTTCTCAGCCTTTCATTCGACACCCATATCACCCCCTTTGATGTCTACGAGGTAGCCTGCATGGAAGACTGGAAGTACTTAATTCATGCGTTCGTCGATGCAATCTCGATCCTGCCCGAGTCAGGTAGCCTCTTCACAACGAGAGGCTCAACTTAGAACGCTTTCTACATGGAATGAAACAGATGTGTAGATCGGCAAAATTTTCAGGTACAGAAGTTCAGTAAGCGAAGTTCGGTGGCGCAAAAACGTCATTCTCGATTATTGTCTCAGTGGTTCCAGGTTCGATAGGGGCTCGAGGTGGACTAACTTCTTTCGGGCGAGAGAAAGGTCCCAAAAAGGAAACAGAATTACAACTGAGGTCCCGTTTTGTGTACGATGTCATTTTCACGTAAAAGAACCCTCTCTACCACGCAACGGGTAAATGAGGCAAAATTTCCAGGTGTAGGAGCTCTCCCCCTAATGTCGGTCTTTTCCGTTGGTATTGTAGGGCCTTTCAACTACAAGATCATTAGAGCCCCGTCCGCTGAATAGTTTTAGTGCAGGGACTGCACAGACCCTAAACTAATACGATGATTATTGGGTATTAGCAGTACCCAGTTTTCCCAAACTTCTCCCTATATTAGTACTAGCTTGGGTTATGTTGCTTAACTTCAGTGATCAGACGAGAACTGGTGTGTCCAACGCAATAAGCCGCTCCCCTAACGTCGGTGGAAGTCCCTGACGAACAGTAGACCGACGATAAACAAGCATAGGAGTTGCAGTTTTCGTTAGGAACTGGCTGGAGAAAAACACTGAGTGTGCATTCAGAGGGTCAAGATTGGTATCCGACCCTGCCACAGGCAGGAAAAGAGTTGGTGAGCGGCCATAGGTGAGCGGCTGAATTGCGTTGACACACCAGTTCTCGTCTAATCACTGAAATTCAGCAACGCAACCCCAGCTAGTACTAGCATGGGTGACTGCTTGGGACCACTGGGTAGTGCTAATACGCGAATGTGCAGGATGACTGAAATGGAGGCAGGCAAGTGGGGTCCTGTGAGACCGCCGGGTCCCAATAAAGTTGAAGGGTAAGGTTTACAGAACCGTCGTTAGGCCGGCTATGCTGTATGGCTCAGAGTGTTGGGCAGTTAGGAAGAACCATGAACGGCAAATGCAAGTGGCCGAGATGTGAATGCTGGGCTACATGAGTGGGGTGTCGCGATCTGACAGAATTAGGAACGATTACATTAGAGGTAGCTTGGGGGTGGGAGACATTGCGGAGAAGATGAGAGGGAACCGATTTAGGTGGTATGGTCATGTGATGAGAAGGGGAGAGGAGGAGCTCATTAGGTCCATTATGGGACTGCAGGTGAATGGGGGCACCAGAGGTAGAGGAAGACCAAAGCGGACGTGGCAGCAGGTGGTGCAAAGGGACATGGAGGCGTGCGGGGTGGAGGGGGACTTGGTGGGGAATAGGCGGGAGTGGAGGATTAGAACCCACAGACCCGACCCTGCCCCAGGCGGGAGGAGGGTGAGATGATGATGACGCCAGGGTCAAGCTTGACATGAGCCTGACTCCTGTTTCATTGTAGTTATTGTGCGAAACGTCAGACACCATGCAATATTAGAGAGTTACTGGTGAACGTCGACGATGACGATACGAACGATACGAGGTCAAATGAGGCAAATGCGCAAGCTCAATTGCTGGTCTGCTTTTCGTGAGCATGCACAGTTGCCTTATTTGACCTCGTATCATTCGTATCGTCGATGTTCACCACTAACTCTCTATTGTAACCAACAAAGCATTAATTTATCTGCCAAAAATTTCTATTCTGGTTGTGTAATGCAGTGTTGGAACAGTGGGGTAGGCCGGTGTCACGCATCTAAGTGTCCGTTACCTCAAAGTGTCCGGGGTCTACCTCAAAGTGTCCGGCCAGACACTTTGATGCAATGTTTGAGTACCTCAAAGTGTCCACCATTTAGATACGAATGGTGTTGCCAGAATTAGTCTCTTTTCTGCATAGCACATATGCACTGCAGAGAAGATATACAACTTGAATCAAGGCGTAATTTATATCAAATGTTAACTTACCATCACGTAGATCAGTGGCTCTCAATCCTTTTGAAGCCAGGGAACGCTACACTGTGACATTTTACTTGCACGGAACATTTCCAATTCAACATAAGCTTTAAGTCAGCTTGTACACTTTCTACACTTGGTACTTACTACCACTTTATATAACAATAAAACGAACAACTATGTCGTTTGCTGATTACAATCCCATCCAAAAATTATTTTAAATTGTACCGATTTTTTCCAACGCCTTTATTTCTGCATTTAATTTGTTTGCAGAACACGCGTTGAGAACCATGTCGTAGATGATGCAATGCTCTTCCATTTTTGGTGTATGCTTTCCATTTTACCTGGTTATTAATATTACCTAGCGATTGAGGTGAAAGAGGAAGGTGATGAATTGTCTTTGGTATATATCATTACAATGATCTCTATTTTCGGTCCCCTGCCCTTCTCCCCGCGAACAAGTTACATATCGATTCTGTGAATGATTTCGTGTAGCCACGAATATTCCATTTGTATGAATCTCATTTTTCTAGACACAGAAAAATCTCAATTCTGCTTTCCATCTGCCTGGCCTCAACGTCATCACACTCAAGTTGCAATTCTGGCATTACAACAATATGGTTTATTCATAAAAATACTTGTTTTTGGCAACAATTTTGCCCTAAAACACCAACGAACCACAAAAAACCTAATCGGGTAAAATGGAAAACGGCCGGGACACTTTGACGTAAAAGCGGACACTTTGAGGTATGTGCTTAATTACCTCAAAGTGTCCGGCCGGAAACTTTGACACCCGGACACTTTGACGTGTGACACCGGCATCCCCCGACAGACAACTCCGCCAATATTTCCTTTTTTTGGTTTGTTGGTGTTTAAGGTCCCGTCAACTACAAGGTCATTAGAGACCCGTCCACTGCATAGTTCTAATGCATATACTGCACAGACACTACACTAATGCGACGATTATTGGGTATTAGCAGTACCCAGCTTTCCCGAGCGACCACTCATGTCAGTACTAACTGGGCTTGCGTTGCTTAACTTCAGTGATCAGACGAGAACTGGTGTGTCCAACGCAACTCGCCGCTCCCCCAATATTTCCTGCGGGCTCCAGACTCCCGGCTGGGGCGCCCCCATTCAGTGGGCCCGCAGACCCGACCCTGCCACAGGGGGGATAAGGGTATGATGATGACGCCAGGGTCAAGCTTCTACACCTGAAAATTTTGCCGAACTGCCTGTATATTTTTACTCCATGTAGTCAGGGGTGTTTCTTGAGAGAGAATCGGTTGAGGTGGTATGGGCATGTGATGAGGAAGAGAGATGAGGAGCTTATTAGGTACATTATGGGGCTGCAAGTGGTCGGGGGTACCAGGAGTAGAGGAAGACTAACACGGACGTGGGAGCAGGTGGTGCAAAGGGACATGGAGGCGTGTGAGGTGGAGCAGGACTCGGTGGGGGATAGGACGGAGTGGAGGATTTGAACCCGCAGACCCGACCCCGCCTCAGGCGGGATAAGGGTGAGATGATGATGGTGATAATGATGTTGAAGGGCGCTAAATGGAGTCATAGGTGGATAAACGGGTTAGGAATGATGCTGAATTGAAGAACGTAGTGCCATCTCCTTCAAAAGGAAGTGTAGAAAGTGAGAGTAGGTACTTTTCGATGTAGCCGCCTACATCACAGCAGCCTTGAAACAGACATCCATCTTCTAGGCTAGGAAAATCTCATTTGTAATATAAGCCCTCCCCCTCCATTCCCCTACGTCCCCTTTCCCTTTGCTCAGACTGTGGCAGACACATTCAAGTTTGTCCGCAGAATTTTCTGCACTTTCCATGTTGCTAAATGTGAAAGACTATTGATTGGCGTAGACAGATGATGGCAAAGTAAAACTGTGAGTAAACAACACGGGGCTGCCAACTCGCGGCGTAAGGTCCATTTGAGAGGTTGCCAAGCAACGGCATTCTCGCGATCAGTTTGCCGTCCGTGTATCCGATTTCGACGGGGGAACTATACAAACGAATGGGCCACATCATTGCCGTAAGCCAGAACATTTTTCCAATATTTTCAATACAGAAATAGAGAGACTTTTTTTTTACCGTAGACTTCTGTGAGGTACAAAAAGAGATTTAGGAGTACGGTGGCTCTTGGTAGAATTGAAGCTAAAGAGCGAGTTTCAGACACTGACAATGGATTTCTTGAATGCAATGGATCCATCCTACCAACACTACCACTAGGTAACAGGATCGGTAGAATCGTTTCTGTAAAAATATCCCGCAGCGTCTAGTTGCAAGAGGAACTAATATCTCAAGGGATATCAAAGGGTGGATCCCCCTAATAAACAGAAAGGTTAGATCGACAGCGGTTCATGAATACCCAAGAGGGAAAATGATGAATCAATATCGAATAAAACTACTGGGAAATTATACCGCAAATAAAATTAAGGAACTCACTGTGGTCTTTGGGGCTACACACATTCTCTCTCTCTCTCTGCTGTCATCTCTATCTTCTCACCCTCTCCCTCCTGGAATACACACTGTTAGGGGCAAAGAGGTGAACTGGGAGCGGAGAGATGAGAATGAGAAATTAATTTGTTGGCCAATTTCAATAGCAAAAGATCGATGGGAGTGATATTAATTTGGGACCTCATTGTTAAAACTTTTCCCCTGTCCTCATCCCCACTATGATGTTCCAATTTCTCACTCCCCACCTCGCACCCCTCTCTTTTCAGCACACAAACTAGTCCATTACTAAAAATTAATTACACAGTTCTCCTCAAAAGACCTCGGCTTGTATACCAAAAGTGTGCATTGTCAGGTGAAGGATTCGAAACCGAAACAACAAACCATTGACAGCAAGCGCATCCAGTAGGACTTGAAGAGCCCTTGCACACGGTTACGCCAATCAGGATCGAGTGCACATCTATTGGACGGTGTTTGCACATCTATTGGACGGCTGCCAAATAATGTTGTACCCTTATTGATTGTTTATCGTCGTTTGGGCACTCTACCTGTGACCCCCGGAGCATGCTCGTATGCCTGAATGCAGCAAGGATTCAGTAGGTAGGTCCTAAGTACTTTGGCCTGCTTACCTCTTTGGAACAGTTTCCCCTGCCGTTGCAAGGGAAGGGTCTTCTATCACAGGTGACCTCCGACGAGAAGGAAAATTGTAGTTTCCTGCAGTGTTTACCACAGTCAACAACTAACCATTTTCCCACCTCTCACAGGATCAAGTACCCATCATTGTCCCTGAAGAAGGACGATCCATTGAACGGTATTTTTAGGAAGCCGGCTGCCGACCAAAGCTGCAACCAACAGTTGGTTGAGGCATTCCACCGACGCCAGGGGGAGACATCCTACACCTGGGGATTTTGCCCCACCTACCTGTTGCATAGCAAACAGGGTTTTTACGTTCAAATCAAATCGCACACAAGGCCGGTCTTGGGGGCTTGCAGTATGGGCAGCCGCCGGCGGCCTCCCACTCCATAGGGGCAATGTTAACTTCTGAGAAATTTAATTTGCAATAAGATACTGACAGAACTTCAACACTTAATACATTATGATATGCCATACCCTGTGGACGACTGGGCCTACCAAATTATACTTGCCCAGGGCCTCCAACTTCGTTGGCCGGCGCTGATCGTACACCGCATGCGGCCGCGACTTTATATCGAACGGAAGGCGCACTCGGGGCCTCTCTCTCGCCTGAAAGAAGCCGATCCACCTCGATCCAGGGAGCGGGAATTGTGTTTGACCCACCAGTTCTCGTCTGATTACTGAAGTTAAGCAGCGCAACCTCAGCTAGCACTGACGTGGGTGGCCGCTTGGGAAAACTGGGTACAGCTAATACCCAAAAATCGTCGCATTTGTGTAGTGTCTATGTAGTCTCTGCATAAGAACTATGCTGTGGACGGGGCTCTAATGACCTTGTAGTTGAAGAGCCCTAAAACACCTACAAAGAAACAAACACCTCGATCCAGTATAGAACCATGAACCACTGACGCAGTAATCAAGCAGGGTCTAGTGATGTGTACCACAGTACCACTGCATAAATGTCGGACACGGAGTAATATACTACTTGAGGATCGGCGGAATTTCCCGGTGTTGATGATCGCCTCCTGGAGTCGGTGGGAACGGCTTATAGCGTTGGACAGACCAGGTCTCGTCTGATCACTGAAATGAAGCAACGCAACTCCAGCTAGTACTGAAATGGGTGGCCGCTTGGGAAAACCGGGTACCGCTAATACTGGACCTAGAAATCTTCGCATTAAGCTATGTCCTAAGTGGCAGCGTTCAACGGGAGAGGGCGTGCATATGCCAGCCAGCCCTCAAAGCGGACAAACCAATACATTTATATGGCGATGTCCAAAGTGACGGTGTGGAGTGTCAAGCCGCTGATAGGCTGAAAGGCAGCATGTGCATGTTAACACACGCCCGCTCACGCTGAACGCTGTCTCTTGTACAGGCTTTAATGACCATGTAGTTGAAGGGCCCTAAACCGCCAACGAACGAACAAAAAACTGGAGTGGGTGAACGAAGTAACTACCTCCCCAAGAAGAAAAAAGCCATCGGAAAGGATTGCAGATCTTCGTCGGCGGCCGGCTGCGTAACAATACACCCCAAAAATGTGCCAGACTGCTCGCGGCTCCAGTTCAACAATGAGCTTCGAATGATGATGACAATAATGATGCATAAGAATGCAACTTAAGCAATGATACGGCGTCGAATGTTTGCAGAGCATGTTCATGACAAAGTCATTTTGCAAATGTCAAAAGGTTATGTTGATCTTCGCAAAGAGACTTTCATAGAATGAAGTCGTACGAAGTTTTACTGCTACCTCTTTAGAACCCTTCGCTGCTTGCTTTCGGCATTATTTAACATTGGTCCTTTGGGTCTAAAGGCGGGACAACATACTCTAGCACAGCCTGCACTGGGATTCGCTTTTTGTTTGTATCGCGGGCGTTCTAGGGTCCTTCAACTACAATGTCATTAGATCCCCTCAGGCACTATGCTGCTATGACGATTTGGGTATTAGCAGTATCCAGTGTTTCCAAGCCATCACCCATGCTAGTACCAGCTGGGGTTGCGTTGCTTAGCATCAGTGATCAAACGACAGGGGTTCGTACTCGAAGGTATGGGACACGATCTCAGGGCTCCTGCACGTAGTTTATTTAATTTATTAGTTTATGACCCGCCTCGATGGCGAAAGTGCTTAGCACACTCGCTAACCGCGTCGGGACTTCTAGGTTCAATACTGGACCGAGTTGGGCTCGTTTCGGACGAGAGAGAGGCCCCAAGTGAGCCTTCTTTCGGATGAGAAGTAAAACCGAGTTCCCGTGTGGTGCACGATGACATTAGCACGTAAAGGAACCGTCTCTACTATGCAACGAGTAGATGAGACAAAATTCCCAGGTGTAGGAGCTCGCCCCCTGGCGTCGGTGGAATGCCCCAACGACCAGTAGAGGAGTGATAAATACGCTTAGGGGTTGCAGCTTTTGTCGTCAACCGAGTATGGTAAAACACTGTAAAATATATCGCCCTTGTGTCCATTCAGGGGTACAAATCGATACCCGAGCCTGCCATAGACAGCAACAGGGTTGAGAGTAGCCTTAATGTATTAGTTTATAGTTGGGCAGTTCTTGAATGGGACGCGATAGAATATATTCGCGAACATTCGGCGTTTCCCACAAATGCTTGTATTTAATTGTACATATGTACAGTATATTTACTACAACTGGCGAGTAATATAAGGATAGGGAGTATGGGACTGTAAGAACCCCTGCTCTAGCATAAAGGGACTGCTCATTTCTACACCTAAGAATTCCATTTTTGTTGGTGTTTTAGGCTCCTTCAAACCGCATGTGTGCATTGGATTGCTTATTCCAGAGGCGTACCTAGGCTTGGTGTCACCCGGTGCGGTAAATCCTGGTGTCACCCCCACCACTGACCCCCCCCTTATAAACACTTTATGATTCAATGCGCTCCACCTGAGTCACCAACAAATGTATTTAGATTAATGTTTCAGGCACCACCGGTGGCCATCCGGGGTGTGCAAGCAGGCCCCAGGCCGCCGTCATCAGCAGTCTGCAGTCACCGGGGTTGGGATGGGGTATGGAACAGTTAGTATAGAATGACAGTGCATCCTCTCCACAGCCAACGCACTTGGCCTTGCATTGGCAAATACGTGGTTTAGTAAGAGGGACAAGCACCACCTAATCACATTCCAGTTGCCAAAAGGGATATCACAGATAGATTAATTTATGGTTAGAGGGTGGCATAGAGTGGAGGTTCATGATTGCTGGGCAGTCCCGAGTGAAAATTTCCAAAAAGAATGTCACCATAGGCCAAATCCTAGTGAAAGTGGTAGGCAAGGCATATTCTTGGAAAGGAGAGTAGACCATCAGGTGGCAGAAACTACCCACCAAAACGGAGGGATTTACCCACAAAGTGCACAGAGAGGTAGACTGGCATTGGAAAGGGACAGTGGATGCAATGTGGGACAGGGTCTCCAGAAAAATTAGAACCTGTTGGAAAGCCATTTTAGGGCAGGGTCAAGTAGGAGCTACAGTCCAGGGGACCAAGCAGACATGGTGGTGGAATGGGAAGGTAGAAGCAGACATCAAGCAAAAGAACGCTGCTTTCCACAGTTGGCAGGAGACAGGGGACCAGGAATCTAAGACTCAATATAGGCAGGCTAAGACCAACACTAGTAGGATCATTGCCCTGGCCAAGCACCAGAAGTGTGAGGCACTCTATGAGCAGTTATGGACAAGGGAAGGGGAGGTTTTCAAATTGGCCAAGGCTAGAAATAGGGCAGCTAAAGATATTCCCGGGGCTATAACAGTGACGGATAGCAGCGGTAGGGTCCTACTCTCCCTGATGGAGGCAAAGAGGAGGTGGGAAGAGTACTTCCATATCCTCTTGAATGCTGCAGGGGAAAATGCGAACCTTGCCAACTATCCAGCATTGGCAGGGGATGGTGAACTGTGTAACCAGGGCGTGTAGGAAAATGAAAGGTTGAAAAGATGTAGGCCCAGATAGATGTTGTTGTTGTTTGTTGGTGTTTAAGGTCCCGTCAACTACAAGGTCATTAGGGACCCGTCCACTGCATAGTTCTAATGCATAGACTGCATTGACACTACACAAATGCGACGATTATTGGGTATTAGCAGTACCCAGCTTTCCCGAGCGACCACCCATGTCAGTACTAACTGGGCTTGCGTTGCTTAACTTCAGTGATCAGACGAGAACTGGTGTGTCCAACGCAACTCGCCGCTCCCGCCCAGATGGAACACCCAATTCAAGTGTGGCATAGCCTAGGGAGGGCAGGTATCAGGTGGCTAGGGAAACTTCTCAGGAGGATAGCCAGGAGAGATAGAATGGCGTGAGAGTTGGATAGTGCCACTCTTCAAGGGCAAAGGGATGTCCAAGAGTGTGGTAACTATAGAGGTATAAAGCTGATGAGCCAGTCCTTGAATCTCTGGGAGAGAGTGATGGAATGTCGCCTCTGGGATAGGATTAGTGCGGGTGGAAATCAGGTATCCCACCTTGTCAGTGCCGGATCTGCAGGCTCCAGTCCTCCACTCCTGCCTATCTTCCACCAGATCCCCGTCCAATGCACACACTGCCATGTCCTTGTGGGCAACTTGCTCCCACGCCTGCTTCAGTCTCCCCTACCTCAGCTGTTCCCAACCATCTGCATTCCTGAAATGGACATAAGGAGCTCCTCCCCTCTTCGGATTACGTGTCCATACCACTTTAACCTATTCTCCCTCGCTCCGATGTGGAAATCCCTCATAGGAATGACCAGCTATGCTATTCATAGCATAGCTGGTCTAACCACCCTGCAAAACTTCCCTTTCAACGTGATTGGGACCCTCCTATCACATAAGACTCCACTTCAATCATCCCCCATTGAGTCTGTGGGTCACATCAGAGTTATCTCCCCATTGCTTTGGAATGTTGATCCTAAGTGCTTTACCTCCATGGTGTAGCTAAGTTGCGTTGGACGCACCAGTTAAGCAACGCAAATCCATGTTAGTAACAACATGGGTAGTTGGTAGTGAACCTTGGGTGCTGCTAACCTCCACTTTCCTACGCCCCCTACACCTAGCCCCTCCTCACCTGTGAGAAGCCTTCTTAGGGTTTGGCCTGTTAGGGCTGCTTGGCTTACTCCCCAACCCGATAGTGTAACATACTCCTACTAATCCTACTCTTGCACCTTTTCACCAGTTGGACTCAACTGGGAAGCCCCAGTATTTCCCCAAGATGTTCATACTCTGGCTATTACCCTTCTTCATTGACTTGGAGAAAGCTTATTACAGTGTGCTAATACCCCAAAATAGTCACATTAGTGTAGTGGCTGTGCAGTCTCTGCCTCAGAAATATGCAGTTAATGGGGCTCTAATGACCTTGTAGTCAAAAAACCCCTAAAATACCAACGAACCAAACGAGTTTATGTGAATCCACTAGCTGGACTGTGTCCCATACAAAATTCGCATTCATTGAAACTAAAACCGAAATAGGTGCAGTGCTGTAGGAAAAGGTTGGATCAGAAACTTTGCAATAGTGTCACCCCCTGAAATGGTGTCACCCGGTGCGGTCCGCACCCCCCTCGGTACGCCTCTGGGTCAGACACTATGCAATATAAAAACCAAAAAAGCATTAATTTACCTACCAAAGTTTCTATTTTGGTTGTATAATGCGATGTTGTAACAAGTGGGGCAGGCCGGCATCCCCCCACAGACAACCCAGCCAATATTCCTGCGGGTTCCAGACGCCTGACTGGCGTTCCCCCAGTCAGAGGGTGTTCAGTGGACCCGAGGACCAGACCCTGCCTCAAGCGGAATAAGGGTATGATAATAATGACGATATTTTAGGTTCCTTCAACTCAATGGCCATTACAGTCCTGCCCACGGTTTGGGTTTCAGCAGTACCCAGTTCCCCCAAGGGGGCCGCCCATGCCAGTACTATCTGGGGTTGGGTTGCTCTATGGCGTAGGGAAAGAATGGTGGACTACTGCGGGTTTCTGGGGCTGTGTTTTTTAACGCAGCCGGCCTAACGCTTTAACCCCTTTCTTTTTTTACTAAGCATCGCCATATTTTGCTGATAGGGTAGTTTCTTTGAAAGATACCATGGGGAGAGGTAGTATTCCTGGACGTTTTGCCGACCTACACGCTTACTTTCCTGCAGTAGAAAGGGCTATTCTCTTCGCAGTGGTGATATGGTAAACCCTACACGGAGCTGTGGCTTTCCATCCCATCCGACGGAATGCACACTTGGAGCTACTGCGTAACCTGGACTCCACGAAGTATGAATTCTGCAGTTATGGATTCACGATGTCACCATTGAGTGTTGAGGAAATAAAAGCAACAGCCATAGCTGGGTTGGCAAAAAAGGGTGCAAGAGAACTGTTGAAAATGCCCTACCCTCCCCTTTCCGAATTATTTGTGCCATATTAAGAGGAAGTCACATCATATAACGTTTATATACACTAATGCTGATGCAACTGGGGCATTCCAATAGCCAAATACAGCCTAGAGAGCTAAAATGCAGTTTTTGGAGTGGTATGTGGAACCCGAAATTCAAATATGTAATACGACGCACAAATACGTGGATTGGGTTTAAACCAAATTCATATGGCATAACATGATCACACTTGACATATTCTATGTTAGAATTTGTATATTTCATGTATAAATGTAAATAACATCCCTTTGCATTTCTCTTGTTATCGATAACTGAGAATGATGATGGATACTGCCGCAGACTCCAACAAAACAAATTAATGCAACTTCCATTATTGTTCCCTAGTCAATATGAGTCATTTTTTGGTCACTTGTTACATTATCTCTGGAGAAAATGGAAAAAGGTTTTTCTAGGTGAGGACAAAGGGAATAGGAGGGATGCAGTAACCCGCGGCAGGGCAGAGTTGCGAAGGTGGTGCACCACTGGTATAGCCCCAATGCACAGCACTGCTACTCCTCAATCGACCCAAGCCACATTCTACTTACTGAATACGACGCAGTTACTGATTTAAGAAGGAGTGGTGGGGTTCATTCAGAGAACATACATTTTTACATCAAACCATGATATAACCATCACACGTCTTACTGTATCTCCAGTGTTCAATGAATCGAGTTTCATCAGGAAATTGCTGTCAGGGAAAGAGCTCCCCTAAGAGCTCCCTAAAGAGCTCCCCGCATGAGCGGCTTATTGCGTTGGACACACTAGTTCTCACTTGATCACTGAAGTGAAGTAACGCAACCCGGGTACCGCTAGCACCCTAAAATCGTCGCATTATTGTAGTGTCTGTGCAGTCTCTGCATTACAACTACGCAGTGGAGGGGGCTGTAATGACCTTGTAGTTGAAGGGCCCTAAAACACCAACAAGCTAAACAAACTTCCCCACATCTCCATGCAATTGTGGCCGCCCAGGAGTCAGCAGTCATATGATCCCATGTATTTTTGTTACTTTGGTGCTTTAAGGCCCCCTTAAATACACTCGTCATTAGAGACCCATCCACTGCATAGTTCTAATGTCGAGTGCGCTGTTACCAACCGGTCACCCAAGCTAGTACTAGATGGGGTTGCGTTGCTTAACTTCAGTGATCAGACGAGAACTGCAGTGTCCAACATAATGCAGCCACTCCTATGATCCCAAAATGGGCAAAATCAGCAGTAAAGGTGGAAAGGAAAGAGGCCACAAGAATGGCCTAAAGGGATAGAATAATAAAACAATGGTGAATCATCTGAAAATATAAACATCTTGCAAAGCGATCAGAGGGCAACTGAATTGCACTGTCGAACTGTATAAATCATTTGATTCAAATAAAATAATGATAAAAATATTGTCTCTATATGCTCCATGGTGGTCATGAACAGATGTAAAAACAACTTTTAGGTCATGACCATAGCAGGGGCATTTCGAGCGGCAGAACAATCTAGCCTAGGAGCAGCAAAATCGTAAATGCTACCCTGAATGAAACTGTTTGATACTTTCTATATTGACACTATTTATATTTTCAACTGCACTCTGAGAATGTTTAAACTTTTTTTCAAATTCACAGTACCTCTGAACCACTTCGCGGAAAGGGAATACTGGAGGTATCAGAGAGCCTGCCATACATATGGAATTTTAGGCCAAAAACGCGCGGGCCTCTTGCCACGGCAGTCAATGGATGAGCAGCTATCAATTTCTGAAAAAATAAATGAATGGCAACCCACTGCCTGCCGCTTAAGGCCGCTCGCACACACAACCACTTGCAGCAGCCACTAGTGGTGACCACTAGTCGCTGTACACGGCCACCAGTGGCTGCCACAGGCGGCAGCAACGTGATCTCATGCTTGAGGTAATAGGAAAAACGCCACCACCAGCCACAAGTAGCGAGATATGGCCGCTGCCACAGCTTGTGGGTCAGTAGCGCCGCGCCTATTGAGTTACAATTGGAAACAGTCCGCAGCATGTGGTCACCACTAGTGGCCGCTGCCAGTGGTTGCGTGTGCGAGCGGCCTAACTGCACGGGTGTGCAGCGAACTCAAAGACCACACGGTCATGCAGTTGTCAACATGTACAGACTTGCATGGGAGCATTGGCGTAGCCACGGGGGGGGGGGGGGTTACCCCCCCCCCCTTGGGCCTCGAATATAACGAAGAGGTATACACCCTATCGAGGCATATCCCCCCCTCAGAAAATCCTGGTTCATCCTATAGGCAGTGATATCCCCCCTTCAGAAAATTCTGGCTAAGCCACTGCATGGGAGGCAACACACGACACTGCATTCTCACACGGTTTTCATTAACAAGAACGAGGTCTGGCAATGGACTTCGACTCCGAGCAGTTCATTTATGAAGACTGTTGAAGTCTGAAAAGAATGAGATCCCAAGATCTGCGACGTGACCCACAAGTGCAAACCATGTTACTGCACACCATGATTATTAGCGGGTCTGCCCTTACAGTAAAAGTCTAAAAAAGTGATAAAACGTGAAAAAGTGATAAGTCCAGGATTCTTTATTTAAAATTCAGTTAGAATGGCTACCTTGAACCTACTCCCTCGCCAGTGCTCAAAGGCACACTGCGCGAGGGGGAGGGGGTTTATATGCATTCACCACTATACTGACTTCTCGACCAATCAAACAATGATCTGACAGCTAACTTGGCAGCACAACGTGTTTGCGTTTACACGGGCTCTGTTGTCCTCTCCATTTTTAACCTTCCATCAGGCGCATTTGATCTCTCAGGCACGGCATTCAGATTTTTGTGCCTCTTGCTTCAACCACTTGATGGTTCTACTGCTGTTGCCTAGTAGCCTCATATAACTACATCACAAATACCCTCCCCAGATTAGTTTTGGAATTAACAACAACAATAAATGGTGGCATCAATTTTGACCAGCTTTTATCTCATTGCCTTCAATGGACCAGATCAAATAATTTGCTGATGCAGCTACCTGCATTCAAATGAGCAAAATATAATCTTGTAGTCCAGTCTTTTTTTCTTAGTAAACTCAACCATATTTGTTTTAATTTGTTTACAAAGGAGTCTACTATACTAGGAGAGAAATGTTTAAGGAATAAAAATATTTTTGATATTGTAAAACGTCGTTAGAAAGTGTGCTTCACAAGCACATTATGCCCACTTTTGCCTGAAAAATATTTATTTATTTAAATACATACAAAAGCTGTGCAAAACAAAAGAATATTCAATAACATATCTGAGCAGGACTCAGAGCCCAGACTTCAAAGGAGAGCACACTGCTACAAAAGATGCTTCTTGAGGGAAGCTTTGAAATGTTTACAAGAGAGTACACAAGAGTGATTAGAACAAGTAAAAATCGAGGCCTTCAGGAGGTAGGGAAGGGCATTCCAGGAAGGTAGGGCGGCGGCAGGAAACATATGCCTATGCGAATCGTGATAGGGAACAGCAGGCTGAAACAAAAACCGACAAGTCTGCTGTACATGAATAGAAGATTTGAAATACAGTGTGATAAAGTGGCATGGATGAGCAGGAAAGTGGATGGCACTGGCCAGCATGTTAAGATGACAGAACATAAGGAACACCTTGAAGGGAAGTACACAATAGTGGATGCAACGAGGAGTCACCCTATTGGTGAAAGGTATACCAAGGATCAGACGAAGGATCCTGTTGTATTCCAGGCAAAGAGGGCAAAAGTGGGCCTTGGGTAAAGAAATTAAAAAAGGACAGGAAAAATCGATTACAGGGAGAACTTTGGTGTGAAAGATCTGCAAGAGCAGCCTACGGGAAAGTATGGGCTTAAGGCGTTTGAACAAAAACAAAAGTCAAAATACACTGGTCATTAGAGACCCATCCACTGCATAGTTCTAATGCAGAGTCTGCACAGACTGCGCTGTTACCAACCGGTCACCCAAGCTAGTACTAGATGGGGTTGCGTTGCTTAACTTCAGTGATCAGACGAGTCTCAGGGCGTTACTTTGGCCATGAAAGGTTAGAGCCTGGTCAAAAAGAACCCAGAGAATTCTCATTGACGCACAGTAGTCAGTATCGTCCCACGAAGTACCCTTGGGTAGAAACACAATTTTTTTGGGTCTTATCAAGGTGTAGACTCATGTGTCTTAGTCTATACCAGTTGGAAAGACGTGAGAGGAGATCGGAGATCGCACCTAACGGAAGGTTAAAACGTTATTTTCAAGTGGAAATGAAAATGGATTTGATGAATAAAGAGCCAGGGTTTGCCGATCATTGCCCTAGAGATCCGTGGGCCACTGGACCCTAGTTTGAGAACCAGTGATTTAGACTATATGATATTTTATGAACCATAAGTGATATCATAAGACTAGCATTTATCAACAAATACATGAAGACGTTGTTGGAGAACGTTTCCAGTACATTTCTCCTCCAATTTATCCATCATAAACACTTAACAATCTCAAAACGCAATACGTTTTATGGCCCTACGCTAATTTTGGTCTTGCTCTCATGAAGTCCCCACCCAAAAGCACCGAAAAGTGGACGATTTCTTAACAATTCGCAAACGACTCCTGGGGAACTCAGGACAACATTTACCATTAAGTATAATAAGCATGTGGCTAAGATCCGTACAGAAATCATATTATTGGTTATACGAGCATTTTTTATAAGCACATTAATAAAAACAACCTGTTCATTTAGAAAAATTGTGTTCTCCATCATCATCTTGAATGTCTATAAATAGTTATTACGGTGGATAAAGAATTCAATGAGTTTCTTACCGTAGATATCGATCAGTTCGGCGAATATAAAACTTGTCTCAAACTTATCCTAAACAATCTGAAAAGAGAGAAAGAAAATTCAATAATGATACGAGATATGACGTCTTTGAAATTTCTAGGAATAAATTCGACATAAAATATTCATCTCAATCTTTCACCCGAATAAAAAAAACCCCTTTTATAGTCACGAGGCCCATTAACAGCTCTAGTGTCAAATATAATACGCCTGCTAATTAACACAACCATCTTAATTATTATAACTTATTCAAGACATTACAAATAGCAATTAGAAACATATTTTATGAATAAAATGTTTCAGACTTTTATGAGAGCAATAAAGTGAAACTATTTCACTTCAAAATTTGACACAATGAAAACGGCGGCTGATTGTAGATAACTGCCAACAACATTACTCAGCCCTTTCAGGCGTTGTGAGGATAAAATTCGGGCTATGAAACTCAACGGCCGCTATATGACTACCAGGATAGGATTGGGAAGTGGGTGGATTAAGCGTTTGGAGGGTCCAAAGCTTAACTTCATTTTCTTAAGTTTTTATGCCGCCTTGTTCTAAGAATTAACTTAAGCAACACCAGTGGCGGATCAGGGAGGACACTTCAAAAAAGTGCGTCCCAATTACTTTTAAATATTCAGAATCCTTTAGTATAACTCTGGCTAGCAAATACAATAGGTCCTCTACTGCCCCTTAGACAATGTCCTCTCTCTAGTGGTTTAGCCAACTACAGATTGGATTGCAACTGTTGGACTAGGAGTATCGAAATGGCATAGCATTGCAAATATATATCGCAATAGCATTGCAAAAATGCCTCATCAGTTGCGCCCCATTGAGGCACTGAGGGGGAGCAATTGCTGCATTGCTCCTCACTCTGGATCCGCCCCTGAGTAACGTTATCATTATCATTGTCATCAAAAAAGTGTGCTTTTATATGCTAATGCCATTCTACATCACACGGGACCTCGAATTTACTTCTCATCCGAAGGCGCACTCGGGGCTTCTCTTTCCCTTGAAAGAGGCCAACCCACCTCGATCCAGTATCGAACCTTGAACCACTGGCGCAGTAAATCGAGCACACACTCTACTGAGTCACCGAAGTCGTTGCCTGCTATGCAGCGGGTAGATGTGGCAAAATTCCCGGGGGGAGGCCTTCCCCCCCCCCCCCCGGCGTCGTCGGCAGAGTGTCCCAACGAGCAGTAGACCGATAATAAATTAGCATAGGGTTTGCAGCTTTGGTCGGCGGCCGGCTGCGGAGAAACACTGTCCAATATATCCCCCTTGCGTCCATTCAGAGGAACAAGATGGGTACCCGACCCTGCCATAGGCGGGAAAAGGGTTAGGAGTTGCTTTGCTTTTGTGTCCATTCAGGTGGTCAAGATGGGTACCCGACCCAGCCATAGGCGGGAAAGGAGTAAGGAGTTGCCGTGTGGCAAGAGATTTGTTGCTGTGGGGTAGGACGGCATCCCTCCACACACAACCAGTCCGTTATTCCTGCGGGTTCTAGACACCTGGCTGGTGTGCCCCCAGTAAAGGAGTTAAGTTACGTAGGAGGATATTCTACAAAAAGACATGATGGTGCACGGAGTGGGCGGGGACCTGGTGATGCATAACAGGATTAGAACCCACAGACTCGACCCTGTCACAGGCGGGATAAGAGTTTAATGATGTAGCAAGGGATCTTTTGCGTGCATATGACATCGTACACACCACACGGGTCCGCGGTTTTATTTCCCATTCGATTGATGACACATTTGGGGCTTCTGTTGTCCGAAAGACGCCAAATTACCTCGGTTTTCAGGATCGAATCTTGAAACACTGACGCAGTTGCGTGATACAGCAGGCGGGTCAGAGATAGAACAAGGAGTCAAAATGTCTCGTCAGTGATCGCATTTCTAATGGAAAGTCACGAAAATTATTGTTGTTATTTGTGTAGAAAAATCAAATGTTCGCATGCCTGCAATCTTCAAGACTCATCAAATCGTAACCTTTCTAAGACCTGCTTTTCGAGGCCCCAAAAGACAAATAATTCAACTAATGGAATTCTTATTATGAGTTGCTCAGTGTTTAAAGTGCAACCCAAAATCACATGGCCCCCACCCACCCCATCGTCTTTAGCACACGTTTCTTTCCACAAAACAGTTTCACGAAGTTATTTATTGCTTCATATGAAAGATTCATTACTTAAGTGGAGACCTCTAGAGAGAGATAAGAGAAAAAAAGGCCCTCAATTACACAGGCTTATTTGGATGAGTAACTAAAATTATACGAGCATTCTTTCCGTTTCGTATACATTCGAATCCTCAACTAGCTGTTTCCTGTTTCTCAAGATATTAGCAATTTCATGTCGATCTAACAGTGATAAAAACGGTGAAGAACTTTGGCGGAATCTACCAGCAAACGACTGAAAAAGTCTGCAATCCTGCATGCAAGAGCAATAAAGCGTTCAAAAACGTTTGCCTGTGTTCGTGAGGACGTTAAAGCATACTTGCTGTTTTCGAGTTCTGAGAGAATGTTTGCTGGAAAGACTCCATTTGTTACACGGGCTCTCAACTGCATTCTCAGAGCACAAAACCGATCGGCAGAAATTGCTTACAAGCCAAAAAGCATTGCCAAAAAGTTTTTCAGGTGCTCCAAATGCTTGTTGGTGTTTTGATCGTTATGAAAACATGAAGGAATGTTTGCCGCATTTGAATTTTTAATAGGACGATAGATGAACCCATTTGCTACATTAACTTCACTTAAATCCGCAGAACGTAAAACGGATTTAAAGGAATAGATCACAAACAAAATATTGGAATGCTTTCTAACGCATTAAAGGAGTTTGTCTGTATTCTAATAGGTTTGAGAACACAAAAGAATGCTTGATATTTTTGAGTTTGCATGTTTTGTAGAAAGTGTAATTTGCTACACAGAACCAAGTCACATTCGCACTACGTATTACGGATTGCTCACAAATCAAAAGCAGGGTTAGACCACATTCTAGGTGTTCATGTGCTTTGTTCGCGCTCTAATCATTGTGGGAACATCGACGAATGTTTGCTGTTTCTTGGGTTTCTGAGAGTAGATCTGGTGAAGACATCATTTGCTACATGGGCCTCGGTTAAATACGCTCTTCACAACAAGCAAAGTGAACGTTTTTGAGGTGTTTCAAACGTTAGAGCTTCAAATAGTGTTTGATGCCTTTTCGAGTTCTACGTTGTGTTTCCATCACGGAGGTAAATTCGTTCACCGACATAGCCTATGACAAGAAACATGGGGTCACGAAAGGGGCACTTCAGGCCACTGGTGCACCAGAAAGAAGCCCCTCTCCTTCACCAGGATTGAACCTGCAATCACGAACTAACGAGTGAAACACGCTACCTGTCTAAAAGTATCGGACAACATCACAGTGAAAAAATTTCCTAGGAATTATTGTTATGGATAAAGGTAAAGTAACTCCTAACCCTTTTCTGCCTATGGGAGGGTCGGTTACCCATCTTGTCCCTCTGAATGGTCACACGGATATTTTGGACAGTTGTTTCCCACCGCCGGTTACCGACCAAAGCGGCAACCCCTATGTTTATTTATCGTCAGTCTACTATTCGTTGGGGCATTCCACTGACGCCAGGGGCCGAGTTTCTACACCTGGCAATTTTGCTTCATCTATCCTTTGCGTGGTAAAGAGGGTTCTCTTAGGTTAAAATGACGTCGGACACCACACGGGACCTCGGATTTACTTCCAATCCGAAAGAAGGCACACCTGCCCGAAAGAAACCAACCCACCTCGATCCAGTATCGAACCTAGAATCAGTGGCGTCACTAGGGTGGTGCGGGCCGCACCGGGTGACACCAATCGCACCATGAGAAATGGGTTGACACCAAAGCAGAAGAAGCGCCTTTTTTTCGGGAGAGGGGTGACACCATGGTGTCACCGCACCGGGTGACACCAACCCTAGTGACGCTACTGCCTAGAACCACTGACGCCGTCACCGAGCATGCCACCCACTGCGCCAACGAGGCGAGTCAATAAAATCCTTTCATTCCAATATTAGATGTAAAGCAGCATCTTCAATCAACGTGTTCAATAAATCATCATCATATCCTTATACCGCCTGTGGCAGGGTCGGGTCTGCCGGTTCTAGCGAGCGGCTTATTGGGATGGACCTACCAGTTCTCGTCTGATCAGTGAAGTTAAGCAACGCAACCCCAGCTAGTACTAACATAGGTGGCCGCTTGGGAAAACTGGGTACCGCTAATACCCAATAATCGTCGCATTAGTGCAGGGTTTGTGCAATCTCTGCACTAGAACTACATGTATGCAGTGGGCGGGGCTCTAAGGACCTTGTAGTTGAAGGGCCCTAAAACACCTACCAAAGAAAAGCAATATGGGTTCCCCTCCTCCACTCCCGCCTCTCTTCCACCAGGTCCCCGTCCACACCCACACACTACAATATCCTTACGGACAACAAGGTGCGCAATAAAAACTTGTCAATTTGCTTTGAATTATTACGAACGTTTCAAACATCTTAGTAAGAAAAAACGCTCGGAGCTAACAGTGATCGTATTTGCATTGCACACTGATTAAATTGGGGCACATCGTCAAGGTTATGGAATTCATCTCGGAGTAGTGAGGGAGCGGCTTATTGCGTTGGACACACCAGTTCTCGTCTGATCATTGAAGTTAAGCAACGCAACCCCAGTTAGTACTCACAAGGGTGGCTGCTTGGAAAAACTGGGTACTGCTAATACCAAAAATCGTCGCATTAGTGTAGTGTCTGTGCAGTATATGCATTAGAACTATGCAGTGTACGGGGCTCTAATGACCTTGTAGTTGAAGGGACCTAAAACACCAACAAACCAAACCAAATCGGAGTAGTGAAGGGATTATCACGTCACACACATTTATGCGACTTAGAAGATCATTAATTACGCCGGTTAGGGCTCTGCCACACCTACCTGTGACTACAGATTCGATGAAAGCCCAGCCGCGCGTATGAAAAAGAAAATAGGCTCACAAGCAGGTTTCTAGGCGGAAATTCCCTGATGAGAAGGCTAACATCGCCCTTCAGTCCTGATAGAAACGACACAATAGTTTCCTGTGTCAAGTCCATTATAAATAGGACTTGCACTGGAAACGATCAACGAATTCGCCAAAGCATAACCCTCTTAACAAAGAAAGAACAGACAATTCGTACAGGTTTGAATATGTTTCAGCAGATCCGGAAGCTCATGGCATGCAGCGTTTGACAAGCGCTTTCATTACGTAAGTCTGTTCCTAAGAACAACATTTCTGAGTCAGGAGAAACCTTGAGGAGCACTTAAACACGAGATTCCGGGATTCGTGATTGCACAAGTTCGGAAGCCTCAAGAAGACACCAGTGTTGTCCTGACAGAACCTACCTACCCTTATCTCACCTCTCACCGAATGTTTCTCGGCGGCAATCGATTCATCTGAGCGCTTGTGCCTCGCCCTGCCTGCTTGTGAATTTCTTGTTCGCTCTGTCTGCGTGCGCGAGTGTCTTTCTAGATTAGGGATCGTTCCGTGCACATGCTTGGCTTGCTCTTCCTCGTCAGTATCCAACTCGCTCTCTACGTGGGTTTGATTTGTCTCCGTGTCTGTAACTGGTTCATTTTGCCGGGCTCACTATTTCTGTGTCCACCTGGCGTAGTGTCTCCCTGCCTGTGCCAATTTACTTCAATTTCTGGCCTGCTGAATGGCTCACACATCTCTACCTATCTTACTATGCGTCTGGTCCTCTCTGTCTCCAGCTGGTTCACTGTGATTCTTTGCGCCTGTTTTCTCCTTATCTAGGTTGTACTGCCTGGCACACTTAATGTCTATCTTTCTGGTTCACTGCGTCTTTCTGTCTCCACCTCGCTCACAGCCTGTTTTCCTAGGTTGCTCACAGTGTTGTGTGCCCCTCTCTGTGTCTTTCTGACTGGTTCACTCTTTGTCCTTCTATCTTTTTTTGTGTTTTTCTGAGTGGTTCAATCTGCGATCCTTCTGTGGCTTTCTGAGTGATTTATTCTGTGTCCCTCTCTGTCTCTATGTCTTTCTCGCTGGTTCACTGCGTCCCTCTGTGTTGCTCTGGGTTTGTATTCTCTTGTGTCTGAGACACTGTTTTGGCCCCTTATATTTCAGTACCTGTTTTCTTCCTTGTCTGGTTCGCGATGTCTGTGCCGGGCTCGCGTTGCCGTTCCGTGCGCATGCCTTTCATTGTTTCTCGCTGATTACTACTTCAGTGCGTTGATTTCCATCTCTCGGTGTTGGGGCTCTTCAAGGAGGAATTCGCATAACCTGAGAATTTTGCCTCATCTACCCCGCTGCACAGTAGCGAGGGTTCTTTTACGTGCATATACCATCGTACCCCACACGGGACCACATTGCTTATAGAGCAGCTGAATTGCGTTGGGCACACCAGTTCTCATCAGAACACTGAAGTTAAGCAACGTAACCTAAATTAGTACTGATATGGGTGGTTTGTTAAGAACACTGGGTGCTGCTAATTTCTCCTCTCTTGCACTCCTACCTCTCCCTCGCCCGCGAGCAGAGACCGCAGGACCCAGCGCGCTATTGGCTGCCTAAGCCGTTGACCTAACATACTATACTAATTTATTATACTGTATGTTGTAATCGGAAATTAATGCTTTATATTACAACCAACAAAGCGTTAATTTTTTTACCAGCCAAAATTTCTATTTTGGTTGTATAATGCGATGTTGGGATGGCCTGCATCCCTCCACAGACAACCCAGTCAATATTCCTTTGCATTCCAGACGCCTGGCTGGGATGGCCCCAGTAAGAGCATGTTCAGTCGACCCGCAGACCCGACCCTGCCTCAGGTACGGAACATTCGCCCCCGACATTTCGCCCCTGAGTACTTTTCTCCCAGGAGCTTTCGCCGACATTTCGCCCCTGAGTACTTTTCTCCCCGGAGCTTTCGACCCTGGGAGGGCAATGGAATTTTAGTTTATTTTTGCGTATAAGAAATATGAGGCAATTTCGGCAAGAATTCCACATATTGTGAAGTGCATCAACAATAGAAATTTAATGGACTTTCTGAAAGGCATAGCACACAATTTTGAATTTTAGTTTATGTTTGTGTCTTTTTTCTTTCTTTTTAAATTATTATTATATTTAACACAGGAAAAAAGAAATAAATGTCTAGGGGTGGTGGACATCGCCAATAATGAGTGAGATAAGCCTGAGGTGGTAAGGGGGCACGTCATGAGAAAAGGAGAAGAGGATATCGCTAGGTCCATTCCAGGAAATGCAGGTGGTCGGTAGCACTCGGGGCCGGGGGAGACCGAAGCAGACGTGGGAACAGGTTGCTCGTAAGGACATGGCAGTGTGGGGGGTGGACGGGGACCTGGTTGGAGATAGACGGAAGTGGAGGGCTAGAACCCGCAGACCACACCCTGCCACAGGCGGGATAAGAGTGTGATGATAATGATGATGATGACTCAGAAAAAGGTCTGAATGAACAATGTGGATTTTCTAAATAAAAACAGAATAACAAAAACAACGGCCATTTGCCCTCCCAGGGGCGAAATGTTTGGGGGTGAAAGGTCGTGGGCGAAATGTCGGAGGCGAAACGTCGGGGGCGAAACTTCCGTAAACCTCCTGCATTAGGCGGGATAAGGGTATAATGATGATGTTGTAGTCGGAAAAAGTAGGTACCTGATTGCCACAGGCAGGAAAGACTTAGTGACGATGATGGTGAGACAGTAACTGGCAACTGCCGAGCAAATAAAAAGACAGAATGAGTTTTAGGAAATTTTTGGAGGCAAACTGCATTAATTGGTTGGTTCTGACGACAAATTTTTCTGGAAAGAAATTAACAATTGATCATGTATGCATTCATCTCCCCTATCTTCGATCTCTCGTTTATAGTTTCATTTTACATCTATTTAGTAGCCATTTTCCCTTCCTGTAATAATAATAATAAAGTCATTTAAGAAAAATTCGGAATACTAATAGCGCGAGATAACTTTCTCTTCAGTTCATTTTAACAGACAAAAAAAATAAAAATAACTCAAGCGTAATTCTTCCACTTGACAAACTCTTCTAAGATTATTTCAAGTTTTCGAACAGCCATATATCCAAAGTAAAGACATGAAAAATTAATATCATTTGTAATCAAATACAATTCAGAGGAAAAAAAATAAAATACTATACACTCACGGATTTAGAATATAATCTAATAATTCTTACAAAATAATAATAATATCGTAGGAAATCTTACAAGACATTCTCATTGAAGACAACTACTTAAAAATCTCATAAATCTTATCCGCCTACCAAAATGCAATTTCTTCTAAACAATTCTGCAATTGCTCATTGCAATAATATTGTATTTTGTTGGTCATTCAACTCGGTGCGCATTAAAGACTCCTGGTGCCCTTTCCAACCCCTCAACCTCACATCTAGGCAGTGTACTACACTATTCATTGATTTCTCTAGGGGAAATTTAAATGGGATATGCGATTATTTAACGTCGACAGCTCCACTCATCATCCATAATTCTCTTCCTGCCCCTTCTAACAGCATCACCCAATGCCCCCTGGAACCGAGATCACGCGGGCAAAGTAGTCAGAAGTACTTGTACATATCCGGTTGATTGTTTGTTGGTGCATTTGGGGCCACAACTACCCTGGTTATTAGGACCAACAAAGTAAGGCAAACTGGCTTCAGAGACCAAGTAGAGAAGGGCCTAAACGATATTAGAGGGGCGACAGAAAAGGGAGGGCTAAAGATAAACATTAAGAAGATAGATGCTCTTATGTTATGTTAACGGGTTGGGGAGTAAGCCAAGCAGCCATAACTGGCCGAACCCTTAGGAGGCTGCTCGCGGGTGAGGAGGTGGTAGGTGTAGAGGATGTAGGAGAGGGGACATTTGCAGCACCCAACGTTCACTACCAACCACCCGTGTTGGTACTAACATGGGTTTGCGTTGCTTAACTTCAGTGATCTCACGAGAACTGGTGTGTACAACGCAACTTGGCCGCAGTATTTAGCTTTCAATTGGGAAGGATTTAGGGGCGAACTGGTGAAGAAGGCGTAAGAGGTAAAGTACTAAGGATCAACGTTCCAAAGCAATGGGGAGATAGACTCGGATGTGACCCATAGAATCAATGGGGTGGTTGAAGTGGAGACAGGCAAGTGGGGTCCTACGTGATAGGAGGGTCCCAATCAGGGTGCAGTCAAGTTGAGTTGGACACACCAGTTCTTATGAGATCACTGAAGTTAAGCAGCGTAAGCTCACGTTAGTACTAACATGCATGGTAGGTAAAGAACGTGGGTGCTGCAAATTTCCCCTCTCCTACATCCTCTATACCTACCTCCTCATCTCCTGCGAGCAGCCTCCTAAGGGTTCGGCCTGTTATTGCCGCTTGGCTTACTCCCCAACCCGTTCTCTGAGGAAGTTGAAGATTTTTAGGGCAGTGGTTAGGCCCCTATCCTATATGGATCAGAGTGTTTGGAAGTGAGGAAGAGCCATGTCAATGGAATCCAAGTAGCCGAGGTGCGAAGGCTGCAGTATATGAGCAGAATGTCGTCAACTGATAGTTCGTAATGAGTATATTAGAGGTAGCCTGGGGATGGGGACATCGCGGAAAAGGTGAGCGAGGGTAGGTTGGGGGTGTTATGGACACGTAATGAGAAGAGGGGAGGAGGAGACGTCTGTCCGTTGTCCGAAGCAGACGTGGGAGCAATTTGTCCATAAGGATATGGCAGTGTGTGGGGTTGGACGGGGACCTGGTGGGAGATAGGCGGGAGCGGAGGACTGGAAATCGCAGACCCGACCCTGCCACAGGCGGGATACGGGTATGATGATGTTGGAAGTCAGGCATAGCATGGTGCGGTTGGAAAGTTCCATCCCACCATCGTTACATTTAATAAAAATGCGAAAGCCAAAATATAAAATAGGTATAAAAGGGCAAAAGACCATAACAGACAAGGATAAAAAGGCAATAATCACGAATACACATCCTAATTCTGCAACCCCTAACGCTTTTCCCGCTCATGGGAGGGTCGGGGGCCGGTCTTGTTCCTCTGAATAGACACACGGGTTATATACTGGACGGTATTTTTCAGCAGCCGGCTGATGACCAATGTGTAATGTCGCCCGTTGACGTCAGGGGGCGAGCCTCTCCACTTAAGCATGTGGTTGCAGGGTTCCACAAAGGACCAGGGAGCGGCTGTTTTGCATTACACTCACGTTCTCGTCAGATCACTGAAAGTAAGCAATACAACCCCAACTAGTAGTAGTATGAGTGACCGCTTGGCAACACTGGGTACTGCTAATACCCGAAAAGAAATACGCATTAGAACTACGCAGTGGATTGGATTAGTTTCACCGGTTGGGGATTAAGTCAAGCAGTCATAACAGGATGAACCCTTAAGCTGCTCGCGGGAGATGAGGAGGTAGGTGTAGAGGAAGAAGGAGAGGGGGAACCAACAAGGGGGTACCAACCACCCTATTTGGTACTAACATGGGCTTGCGCTGCTTAACTTCAGTGATCTCACGAAAACTGGTATGTCCAGCACAACTTGGCTGCACTGTGGATGGGGCTCTGTTGACCGTTGTAGTTGAAGGGCACTAAAACATCAATGAAAAAAAGGCAACGAGAGAGAGAGAGAGAGCAACTCTAAGTGCACCAGGGGTCCCGTAAGAACCTAAGACGTGGCTCCTTGTGGTGTGTACGATATAAACAGTATGTAAAATCGCCCTATTACCAATGGTTTATAAACGTGTGGTCCGCGTACACGTCCAGAAATCCGCTGAGTCCATGAAAGCATCATCATTATTATATTTTCTCTCTCCCGCCTACCTCAGGGTTAAGTAGTAATTTTTATCCCCACTAAGACCCATTTGTTGGGCGGTTTTACTTAGCTGTCTGGCAACCTAAATAATGCAACAATACATAAGCATATTTCTCGTCGTTGGGCCACCAACGCGGTGACGCCAGGTAGCGAGTTCCTAATTCCCAATCCCTACAGGTTCCACGCCCAAAGCATTCTTTTAGGCGCAGCGTTCATCACACACCACACGACGCAGCTTCTCATCCGATAGTAAGTTACCCACCTAGGCAAGGATCGAACACCCTCTCTGCGCCATCGATGCAGGGTCCATTATCAGGCCAAACTGAAGATAAATTCTATGTTTAGAAACTTGTCTTTCCAGCCCTGAAGTAAGTAAATAGTTTCAGGAGTGTAACCCAAACGTTATAGGACCTAATAACCAACCACTAATTTCTCTAGGGTTGTAGGGTATTGCGTCTTAAAAACTTGCAGATTGACTTCGACAGATTGCAAGTCAACGACGATGCCCTGGAGCAGATCCAACTCCATCAGAGTAGCAAATTTTTAATAACAAATCTATTTATATACGGTAAAGGGTGACACATTGGTACAAATATTGAGTAGGAATATTTGGATTCTATAAAATCCTGCCTGAAGCTCTCTACAAAGGCAGCACTTCCTTCTGAATGTGAAAGTCCACTAATAGAAGTCAACAATTGAGGGTTAGATGCACATTTGGAGACTTCCGCTACTAAATTCGAGGAGTCTTCGGCAGTGTCACGTCGCATAGGGGGTATATAAAATGGCAACTCCTAACCCTTTTCACGCCTATGGCAGCGTCAGGCAACCATCTTTACCTTTTGAATGGACACAAGGGTGATATGCCGGGGAATTGTTGCCTTATGCCTAGTTCCGTATGCCCACTCGCTAACGCTATTAGCGTTGAATCAGACGACACAGCACAAAAAGTGGTGACGTCACACTGCTACTTTGGGAGCCGCCGAGCAGCTATGCGTGACGGTATTTGAGTTGACAGGTGGTCAACTCAAATAGCGTCCCGCAAGTCACGCTGCGTTCTGATTGGCTAGCGGTTCAGCTGTCTGCTTGAAAAATGGCGGAGGATAAACTGAGACATGACGGCGGCGTGACGTGACTCCAAAAAGCGCTGCACTTAAGGAATTGTGCTGGCGCTCCTTCATAAAGCACTAGCACAAAACGTCATCAAAATGTCATCAGTGTCGACGAGATTAGCGTTAAAGTGTGGTGATACGGAACTAGGCATTAACTATCTGTTTCAATTTTGTTTCGTCGGTGTTTTAGGGTCCTTCAACTACAACGGTCATTAGAGCCCCGTCCACTACGTACTTCTAATACATTTGTTGTTGTTTGTTGGTGTTTTAGGGCCCTTCAACTACAAGGTCATTAGAGCCCCGTCCACAGCATAGCTCTTATGCAGAGACTGCACAGACACCGCACTAATGCGACGATTTTTGGACATTAGCAGTACCCAGTTTTCCCAAGCGTCCACCCATGTCAGTACTAGCTGGGGTTGCGCTGCTTAACTTCAGTGATCAGACTAGAACTGGTGTGTCCAACGCAATTCGCCGATCCCCTTCTAATACAGAGTCTGCACAGACGCTACACTGTTACGGCGATTTCAGGTATTAGCAGTAGAACCTACCCAATGTTCCCAAACAGTCACCCGTCTTAGTACTAGCTGGAGTTTCGTTGCTTAACTTCAGTGATCAGACGAGAACTTGTGTGTCCAAAACAATACAGCCACTGCCGAGCCACCGAGACCAGATTGTTCTTACTGCATTACGCTTTAGTAATATTAGAATTGCTCTCTAAACGAAAGGGCCATTTGCAGTTTCACAACTCGACCCCATAATCATAATGGTATATATTAATTCTTACATCAATTTTATACTAAAGATCCATTTTATTACCTACCATCTGCTGAATTCACTAGGAGTGGTATATAATAAGAGCAATATTAAAAAAAAATTCGTTTCCTTTTCCCCGTCAGCCATTTCTACTCTAGCTATCTTTCAGCCCTTTCTCCCACCCCGTCTCTTCGTCCTCGCCCAACGCAACACAGTGGAAGATTGGGATATTCAAAAGAGTGTAGTCCAACATCACAAATACATACCAGTGGAAATCGAGCTTAATTTTCTTTCCTCAGATAATCAATAATCGCCACATGGCAACGCCATGTTTGCATTCCCACATAATTCTTAAGGGCGAAAACAACATTAGAAACACATGGAAAGTTTATGGATTGAACATCTTCTGGCCACTAAGTGGAAAGGTGACCAAGATCAATTCTTAAAGGCTTATCTTCAACTTAAATTGATGACAAGATTCCGGCAACCAACACACTAATCACACTTTTTAATCTACGGGCAAGTCTGCCGAAAATGAGAGCAAGCGAGCGAGCGAGAGAGAGAAAGAGAAAAGAAAAAGAGTCAATACGAAATGCAAACAACAACTCCGATGGCAGCCATTAGTCATTATACAGAATTCATTTATATCGTCGAGGGAAGTTCAACAGAGGTCACACTGCATACATCTCCCACGTTTGCATCTCAAAACTGCTGCTACCAAACTGCCTTTTCCACACATTTCGAAATAGAGGTACTTAAATTTCAAATGAATGAGAAAGAAACGCGGGCTCAAGTCGATTAATTCAAGTGACACTACACTTGGGGATACTTCCGAAGACAGGCCGAATTCATCAATCTTGTCACTGCACTACATACATAACAAACACATTGAACAGCAAACACCTTCTTTTGGATGTGTGTGCTAAATTTCGATGTCCAATTTTGAAATATATACCAAAATCTCAGATTTAGAAGCTTTGCACATTAAGCCTGATGCTTTAAACATTTTCCGCCTAGGACAGGTGCGAGTACCCCACCCATTTGGAGCGGCACATTGCATCGGGCACACCAGTTCTCGTCTGATCACCGAAGTTAAGCAGTGCAACCCCAGTTAGTTCTGACATGGGTGGTCGCTTGAGAAAACTGGGTACCGCTAATACCCAAAAATCGTCGCAATAGTCTAGTGTCTGTGCAGTCTCTGCATTAGAACTACGCAATGAACGGAGCTCTAATAACCTTGTAGTTGGGGAGCAACAAAACTCCAACGCACAACAACAACCCACCCATTTGTCGCTCGTGCAGTTGGTGTTGTAGGGCCCTTTAACTAAAACGGTAATTAGAGCCCTGTCAACCGCGTAGTTCTAATGCGCAGCCACTATGTTTCTATGACGATTTTTTGGGTATTAGCAGTTCTCAGTGTTCCCAAGTGGTCATCAATGCCAATACTAGTTGGGATTGCGTTGCTTCACTTTAGTGATCAGACGAGAACTGGTGTGTCCAACGCAATACAGCCGCTGTCCCCCATTTGTCTCCTCAGCACTGTGAAGAAAGCACAGGTGAACTACTGAGCAATAGTTCCACACAGCCGGCTGCCGACCTAACGCTGCAACAGTGATTAATGCAGGGAGACTTTGGCTCACAGACGTCAGGGGAGACGGTCCTCTACACCCGGGAAAATAGTCGATTTCACTATATGTAGAGAGCGTTCTTTTCCCCACCTCGGTGTCGGACTCGACTACTGTGTCAGTGGTTCCAGATTTCGTCATTTGATCAAGGTGTGGGAGCGGCTGGATTATGTTGGACACTCCAGTTCTAGTCTCAACGCAACCTGTCACGCACCTCGTTTACGCAACGCACCCTGTCGCCATTCCACGTAAAAAAACTATTTCTACATATAGTGGAAATATAACCGTAGATCGGCTAAAGTTCATTACGAGTTAAAGTACGAGTTCATTCCATGAAAACCCCAGTGCCGCGCCGGCGGCCGTCAGGGGTGAGGAAGCGGGCCCCGGGCAGTCGTTATCATGCGTCCGCAATTTCATGAGATGCAGACTTCGGCCCCCAAGGCAGATAACGGTGTAGGCCGGTATCCTGCCACAGACTACAGTTCCAATATTCTTGTGGGTTCTGGACGCCTGGCTAAGGTGTCCCCAGTCTCATCAAGAATAGCGGCTTACCTTCCGGAGTTGACAGCGACCTGGTGAAAGATAGGCGGGAGTGGGAGTCTAGAACTCGCAGACCCGACTCTGCCACAGACGGGATAAGGGTATGATGATGATGACGAGTTCACCCCATAACGTCAATGAACACACTTGCCCACACTAAAGAAAATAGGCCGACGTTAAATTCGCAGCGTTACGCCGGCAGCCGGCTGTATGAAAATACCGTGTAACAATTGGACCGTTGTCGTTCATCATCATCATCATACCCTTATCCCGCCTGCGGCGGGGTCGGGTCTGCGGGTTCTAGCCCTCCACTCCCGTCTATCTCCCACCAGGTCCCCGTCCACTCCGCACACCGCCATATCCTTACGGACGACCTGCTCCCACGTTAACTTCGGTCTCCCCCTGCCCCGGGTGCTCCCGACCACCTGCATTTCTGGTATGGCCCTAACAAGCTCCTCTTCCCCTCCTCTCATTATGTGACCATACCACCTCAGTCTATTTTCCCTCATCTTTTCGGCAATGTCCACTGCCCCGAGGCTACCTCTAATATGCGCATTCCTAATTCTATCTGCTCTCGACACACCACTTGTGTACCGCAGCATTCGCATCTCGGCTACTTGCATTCTATTTACATGGTTTTTCTTTACTGCCCAGCCCTCTGAACCGTTGCCGTTGTCTTCTGGAATTCTTTGTCCTTATGAAATTCTTTTTCTTTCGTTGGTGTTTTAGGGTCCTTCAACTGCAAGGTCATTAGAGCCCCATCTCCTGGGTAGTTCTAATGCAGAGACTGCAGACACTATAGACTACTAGTGCGACGATTTTTGGGTATTAACGGTACTCAGTTGACTCAAGCAGTCATCCATGTTAGTACTAGCTGGGGTTGCGCTGTTTAACTTCAGCGATCAGACGAGAACTGGGGTGTCCAACGCAATAAGCCACTCTCTGGACTTCTGAAGGTAGAAGGGAATGGAACGGCCCTGATGACCGACTTTTTCGGCCTTTAAGTTTTACTCCGAATGCTCTCATCCGCACAAGCATTGGTAGTATTCTAATCAATTGAAAACGATTGAGCGGTGTTAGTCGGGTTGGTTTTCAACGTAGAAATTGCATCTCATTTTCTATTGAAATAGAAATCTGGACATTTTCTGTTTAGAAGTTCTATTTCTTCGTTTTCTAGTAGATTTTTAGTTTCTGCACCTACTTTTGACTGCATTATTTGTGGGGGAAGGGGGGGTCTATTTTGAACAGAAAAGAGATAGGGCTTATATCGTAATAACGAGCATATTAAAGAGTGTTTACGTTTTCTTGCTGTGTGCGTATGTGTAGAAGAATAGAAATATCTAGGGTCCAAAATCTGGAAGAGAAGTCTGGTGAGAAAACATTGGCTAGGCAGAATAGGTTTTTAATTTTTTTTTTCGGCGCTTGTCTTATCAACATGGGTTTAATTTTAGATAGATTTAGCTTTCTTTTGGGTCAACATCCGTTTCAAAGCGCCGAAATGCAGTTTAAAGATTCTAAGGGAAGATTTCTTATCGGCCCTATGATGTTATTTTTTTGTGCGTGTTAGTATTTCACTTTATAAATCGATGACATTACATTTCTGTCACCGTCGGGGGAGGGGAGGGGGGAAGATTTTTTTCAGTCCTCAGTTTGACATGTTTGCTCAAGTTCTAGCCTCCCCCTAAAAGATTTACAAACGCAAATGAAAATATAAAAATATATTTCAACTTCCATTTTGGCAAGGCTTTACGATGCGAACCGATTACGAGACATGTCTTAGCGAAAACTTCTGAAAATCGTTCAATATTTGCATCAATTTTTGCGGCAAACTAATTTTGCTCGTCTACTGCTAACAGTTCAAAAGCAACTTGTAACCCCCTTCACGCCTATAGAAAAGTCGGGTACCCATCTTGTCCCTCTGAATGGACACAATGGCGATACATCGGACTGCATTTTTCCGCAGCCGGTTGCCGACCAAAGCTGCAACCCCCCACCCTTTTCTTACTTATCATCGGTCTGCTGGGAGCGGCGAGTTGCGTTGGACACACCAGTTCTCGTCTGATCACTAAGTTAAGCAATGCAAGCCCAGTTAGTACTGACATGGGTGGTCGCTCGGGAAAGCTGGGTACTGCTAATACCCAATAATCGTCGCATTAGTGTAGTGTCTGTGCAGTATATGCATTAGAACTATAGAGTGGACGGGTCTCTAATGACCTTGTAGTTGACGGGACCTTAAACTCCAACAAACAAACAACAGTTCTGCTGTTCGTTGCGGAATTCCACAGAAGCCAGGGGGTGAGCTCCTACGCATGGAAATTTTGCTTCCTCCGCCCGTTGCATAATAGAAATTGTTCTTACGTGCAAATGCCATCATACACCACGACCGGGACCTCGGTTTTATTTCTTATCCGAAAGAAGTCTAACTCTCTCGGCCGAAAGAAGCCAACCCACCTTGGTGTAGTATCGAACCTGGAAACCACTGACGCAGCTGCCGATCACGTTATCCAATGCTTCACCGAGGCAGGATTGCAGGATTACTGTAGATTCCGGTAGAATCCATGCAAATTACATCTTAGAATGGTGCATGGATCACAAACAGTAACCCTTTTCCGGCCAATGTCAAGGTCGGGTGTACTGGAAGAGAATGGCTCTTAAGAAGTCTAAGGATTAGGCCTTGCACGTTGAGGTTAACTACTTAACTCATGGTAGGTCGGGCACCCATGAGTGTCGTACTTAGGGTTGGTGTCACCCGGTGCGGCAGAGGCATACCTCTTTTGTTGACCTTTCTTTTTGCAACCGGTAAGACCTGGCGTCACCTCCCTTCACTTTTAATTCCCTTGTATTAGTGTCGTCCCTAAAAGATCGAGCTGCTGTATTGCGTTGGTCACACCAGTTCTCGTTTGATTACCGAAGTTAAGCAACGCAACCCGAGCTAGTACTAGCATGGGTAACCGCTTGGGAACACTGGGTACTGCTAATACCGAAAAATCGTCGTAATAGCGCAGTGTCTGTGCAGACTCTGTTAGAACTCAGTAGGGGACAGCTACTATGACCATTGTAGTTGAGGAGCCCTAAAACACAAACAAACAACCCCTGAAAGAGTGCCACCCGGCGAGGTCTGCCACTGGTACCCAGTTTAACCCATTGGAACACATGAGCGATCTGTTGGATGCTATTTTTACGCAGCCGGCTGTCAGCCTGTGCAGAAACATGTGGGTTTCCTAATTTCATAAACGAAGAGGACAGGGTAATCTCTGAAAATTTTGCCCCACATCTGGAAATTTGGAGATCTATATGCCATGTAGAAAGGGCTGTCTATACCATGAAACGGAAGGACAGGAAGGGGCATCTTGAACTTCCTTCTCGCCCTTCCGGTTCTAGAGCAGTGGCGGCGAACCTGTGACCCACTGCGCAATTTTAAATGACCCGAGCGTGAATCATATCTAGTTTATCGTCTCCTAAACAACAGGCGTGAGAGCAGGTTGTCAGTATGCAGACCCGACCCTGCCAAAGGCGGGATAAGAGTATTATGATGATGGTCTCTATTTGCTGCTTTGATACACTTTATTCATTATTACTAATAATTTATTTTTATTCATAAAATTAAATAGTGCTTGCACCTGACCCGCGGACAACTTTTTGACTATTTTTCGTGTTATTGTGACCTGTCTTCAGAAAAGGTTCGCCACAACTGTTCTAGAGGCTCGTTTACCTTATCCTTGATATTCGCAGGTTGAAAACAGAAAAGTCTCATAGAAAATACATGGCAGCGATGGTGCTGCCCCTATCGATTGAATAGGATTGAGCTCATACGAAACTATAGTAACGACTGTGCTGTCCCTATCGAATGAAACTGCACATGGTTTTACCCTACGAGCAAACTTGAGGAAAACTTTTACCGATCTCCAAGCATCACTACTTGTTTTTCGTTCTTGCCCCTCCCCTCGTAACAATCCCTGCCTAAGTCACGATTAATAATCTCTTTCACTGAACGTTTGCCTAAACAAGGACACAATTATGGCGGTGATAATGGTGTCCACGTTTCAATTCCAGACCAACTTAGTGTGAAGCTGCAAAAATTTCCTCAATTAATCACCTGCCAAATAAAGGTCCAGTGTCACTTACTATAATTAAAAATTTGGAAACTTTCCTACAAACGTTATTTTAGTGTTTCTTTATCTTTAGAAGGCTTTTGGAGCGCCGCGGTGTAGGCACTTGTCAAATAGATAAGCAAAAGTATAGGGCCCCCATCTTCATAAATTAGCTGTTGACAAGTAATTGTCGTTCATCGACAATATGCTTTTTGACTGGATCCCAACCCAAACACTGAAAGGTCCCAATTATAGAAACGAATAAGTTAGGACCATGACGTGAAAATTCAACTATTTTTCTTTCTATTTTTTTCTTTGGAAGAAGGAGAGAAAAAGGAGGTGTGTAATTCAGGCATGTGCCTTCTACAGTATTAAGTGATGCGGTGCAACGTCAAACCAAATTTGGATGTGAACAGTTAAATTTCGGTGTAGTAGCGTATATCGGGCCTTAACTTTGCATCATTACTCTTCAAATGTGCCTTGACAGTTACGGTTAGCATAAATCAGTGTCCTATTTATGCCTAATTTCTTTTGAACTGAACCATTAATTTGATAGCATGGCTTCATTACAAAGCAGAATTCATAATCAATCGACTACTACACCTCAAAAGCGGACCATTTATCAACATCATAATGCACTTTGCTGGATAACACCAAAATAACGACTAGATTCCACCGGTACAGGGTGGCGGTGGTGGTGTTGGTAATGGTAGTAGCATGTCTTTCTCTCTACACATGGGTCCCTCACTCCCTCCACTCCTGCCCATCGTCTCGTTCACAAGACCAACTCCTCATGTCAAGATTTTCCAGTTGTTGTCAGGCGTACACCAACTACGTTATAAAATCCCAGGGCTCATTGCGGAGGATGTGAAGCAGGGCGTGACTTTGACAGTGGGCGGTGAAGCATGAAAGCATGCAGTACTGCATATGAACTTCATGCTGATTCGACTGCAATGAAAGATGCCATTTCAAAACGGTGGCATAAATTCGGTTGCCCTTTCCCCTCCATTCTCCCTCTCACACCTTAGGGGTCAGCCTCTCGTCTAAGCGGCAGAAATTTAACAATTGAAAAATCGTAGCACAACATCACAAGTAACAAGGAATTTCAATTTGACATAACATTTTCAATTAGAGAGGTAGTCTGTCAAGGAGAACGGGAGGGTCTATGGTTGTAGGAGTGATACAGGGTCAGACGGCAGGGAGGCACAAAGCGTGGCCCCGAGAACATAGTGAACCCAAATATTTTTGTCGTTGGTGTTTTAGGGCCCTTCAACTACAAGATCATCAGACCCCCGTCGACTGTGTAGTTCTAATGCAGAGATCGCACAGACACCTCACAGAGAACGGGAAGGCCCATGGTTGTAGGACTGATGCAGAGTCAGACGGCAGGGAGGCATAAAGTGTGGCCCCGCGAACATCGTGTACCCAAATATCATTTTTGTCGTTGATGTTTTTGGTCCCTTCAACTACAAGATCATTAGACCCCCGCCCACTGTGTAGTTCTAATGTAGAGATTGCACAGACACTACACTAATGCGACGATATTTGGGTACTAGCAGTACCCAGTTTTCCTAAGCAGCCACCCATCTTTGTACTAACTGGGGTTGTGTTCCTTAACTTCAGGGATAGACGAGAATTGGTGTATCCATTGTTTAGTTCGTTGGTGGTTTTAGGGCACTTCAACTGCAAGGTGATTAGAGCCCCGTCCACCGCGTATTGTGATGCAGAGACTGCACAGACACTACACTACTGCGACGATTATTTTTGTTATTAGCGGTAACAAGTTTTCCCAAGCGGCCACCCAAGTTAGTACTGAGTCTGTTGTTTGTTTGCTGGTGTTTTAGGGCCCTTGAACTACAAAGGTCATTAGAGGTCCGTCCACAGTATAGGTCTTATGTAGAGACTGCACAGACATTACACTAATGCGACGATTTTTGGGTATTAGCAGTACCCAGTTTTTCTAAGCGGCCACCCATGTCAGTACTAACTGGGGTCCCGTTACTTAACTTCAGGGATCAGACGAGAACTGGTGTGTCCAAAGCAATACAGCTGCTTCGTGAGGTAACCACATAGACTAGTTGCTGGCAGTTTGAAATTCTACTTAGGGCCTGTTGTACTATCTACCCGTGGAAATGCTTCAAAATGATGTAGAGTTTCTCTATTTTTAGTTCTTTAATAGCTAGAGGAAAGCAGTGAAGAGGAACAGCTGATGTAGATCAGTGAACCAAAAGGGAGAGAGAGGAAAAGATCGATGAAATGTTGACAACACACGTTAATGACATTAAAACAATGGGTTCGTGATAGCCTTTTTAATGTTTTGTCCCTCTCTGGCTACATTTTTGCACTAGCCTTCCTTCCATTTCCAAATGTTCTCGTTCAAACCATCGTCCACAACATGGCGGTTCGACAACAAGCATAACAAAAGGCAAAATCAATGACCAATTTCACTAAAAGCATTAAGCGAGATAAATGAGTAGAGTCATGCAAACAAATAAAACGAAACAAAAAAAAACAACTCATGTCGTTTCGCCACCTTATTAAAACGCCATGAACCATGCCCAGGATACGGCCTAAAGGCGGCATCGTCCATGATTTTTCAATCAACAGCAATGAAATTGAGATAAGTGGCATCAAGTAAATAGAACTAAATTAGCCCCCTAAATACGTTAAACGGTCCTAGAACCGTTATAGAGTTAGTACCTCATGAAAAAGCCATTCTAGAACAGGACTTCAGTGACTTCGGTTTTCTTTTGTTGGTATTTTAGGGGCTTTCAACTACAATGGTTATTAGAGCCCGTCCACTGCATAGTTCTAATGCAGAGTCTGCACAGACACTACACTAATGCGGCGATAAGTGGGTATTAGAGGTAACCAGTGTTCCCAAGCGGTCACCCATGCCCAGCACTAGCTGGAGTTGCATGGCTTAACGTTAGTGATGAGACGAGAACTGGTGTGTCCAATGTAATACAGCCGCTTGACTTCAGTGACTGTGACCGGAAGTCTTTGAGCATACTTCTGTTAGCATTCAACCCGGGCTAGCTCCCTATTCCTGCCTACGGCAAGGTCAGGTTCTCAAATATCCCGGTTGGAACTACATGCACACGGTTGAACTGCTGTATAGTTGTCGAACAAGGATCCATGGCCCTCTGGGGAACCGCGAGTGCTTTCTGGAAGGAAACCACTTTCGTCTATTTCCGGAAGGACCATTTTGGTCTATTTGCGATTATTGCCATGCACGCTCAGCAACTGCGTCAGTAGTTCTAGGTTCGATACCGGACCGAGGTGGGTTGGTTTCTTTCGGGCGAGAGAGAGGCCGCCAGTGTGCCTTCTTTCAAATTAGAAGTAAAACCGAGGTCCCGTGTTGGTGTACGACGTCACTTGCACGTAAAAGAACCCTCTCTACTATGCAACGGGTAGTTGTGGCAAAATTCCCTGGTGTAGGAGCTCTCCCCCTGGCGTCGGTAGCATTCCCCAATGAACACTAGACCGACGATAAATAAGCGTAGGGGTGCAGCTTTGGCCGGCAACCGGCTGCAGAAAAACTATGACCAATATATCGCCCTTGTGTCCATTCAGATGGACAAGATTGGTAACCGACCCTGCCATAGGCTGCAAAAGGGTGAGGAGTTGCGTTTGCATCCCAATGTTGATGACTAAGATTTACCATTTACTGGAGAGATAATTCTTCGTCAAAAAAGAAAAAAACGTTTTAGTAACAGTAGCCTATATTTTAATTGTAGTTAATTTAAAGGGTACATGATTCATCTAAAAAATTTTTAAGGGGTCCGCGAGCCATCTAAAAAGTTGCGAAGACACCGTCACGCAAGAAATCCTAAAAATTTTGTAAACCCCTGCTTTACGTGAAGATTACAAAATGCCACATAGAGTCACGGCTTCACAGACGACGCACTTGGGACCTGCCGTCGCCTGAAAGGTGTCCCCGGACTGCCGGTAGTAATTACCTTAGCCGTTTTCACGGGGAATTTTAAATCAACAGTCAGCAGGTTTCTGTTCGGCTGACGAGGGCAATTCATATAAAATTTTCAATTTTTCACTTGAAATTTCCGGTTGCTGATTGTATGGACAAGGCGTTCGTGCTTCTGACAAAGGGTTAGTTCTTGTTACATTAGGGTAGGATTGATTAGGCTAATTAAGTTTGACCCATGAGCCATTACATTTTACTGAGAGACAATCCTAAAGGGCAGTTTTTGTTAACAAACAGAAATGAAAGTCGCAGTGCATGAGACAGGAATACGCGAAACGACACAATCATCAACATAATATCCTTATCCCGCCTACGGCAGGGTCGGGTCTTCGGGTTCTATTCCTGGACTCGCCCCATCTCCCATCACGTTCCCGTTCACTCCATACACTACCATATCCTTACGTACAACTTGCCCCCACGCCTGCTTTGATCTTTTTCCTCCCCCGCGTGCTTCCAACCACCTGCATTCTCGCAATGGACCTAACGAGCTAATCCTCCCCTATCTCATCACATGCCCATTCTGCCTTACTGTACTCTACCTCATTTATTCCATCATGCTCACCACTCCCACGCTACTATACAGTGCATGACACATCACCTTGGATAAGTGTTCAGTCCTCTTCGAAGCGATGTGAGAGATGTCACCTGGTCCTAAAATGAACCCTTTTCTAAATTCCGATGTGTAGGAGCTCACACTCTGACAATTACCTCCAAAAATAAAGTTCGGCACTAAATAAACCAAACGAACAACGCCATAAACAAATAAAACATGGCACCAGTAGAAGATGGGTTTGAACCTTTACCTATGAACAGCTTACGATTATGCAAATATTCGTGCCTTGCATACGCAAAATTGGATAATAAATGGCGCATAAAAACACGTCACGTGATGCATTCTGAAATCATATTTAATATGGGCGTGCTCTTTTGCGGCGTGTGAAGATTTTCGGTATGATGACTAAGGACAGCACGCAATGAAGAGCATTTGTATGCACATTCTTTATCCATCAAATGCTTGTTCAGCTTGGTCGAATTTACCTTGCCAATTTCTACACTAGAACGGTAATTGATGTACCAGTCCGGTAATAAGTTGGAACAGCAGATGAACCACCGGGCGGCATTTTTACACAGCCGGCTGCAACCTCTTCGTTAGTACTGTATTTTAATGTTGGCTTACTTCCTTCGTAGGGATAATTTTTGTCCATTTGATGGTGTTTTAGGGCAGGTTTTAGGGCTAGTTCTAATGCAGAGTCTTCACAGGCACCGCGCTGTTACTGCGACTTTTAGGTATTAATAGTACCCAGTATCCAGCACCCATCCTTCTGTCCCTCTGAACGGCACAAGGGCGACATATTGGACAGCGCTTTTCCACAGCCGGTTGCCGACCAAAGCTGCAACCCCTACGATTATTTATCATCGGTCTACTGTTCGTTGGGGCATTCCACCGACGGCAGGGGGCGAGCTCTTACACCTTGAAATTTGGCCTCATCTACCCCTTCTATAGTAAGAGCTAAAGGCCATCGTACATCACATAGGACTTCGGTTTTACTTCTCATCCGAAGGAAGGCGCACTCTGGGCCTATCTCTCTCCTGAAAGCATCCAACCCACCTCGGTCCAGTATTGAACGTAGAACGACTGATGAAGTTCCCGGGCGTGCTACCCATGCGCCACCGATGAGGGTTCCCCAAAATGAACCAGGATGTCACCAAAGTTTAGTTGACTAAAAAGAAGCCTTAAATCCGATGGAGATAATAACTTATCCACCGCTATCCAGATAAACTCTGACTACCAGACAAATGACGCTTGGGTACTAGCAGTACCCAGTTTTCCTAAGCAACCACCCATGTTTGTACTAACTGGGGTTGAGTTGCTTAACTTCAGGGATCAGACAAGAACTGGTGTGTATATTGTTTGGTTTGTGGTTTTAGGGCCCTTCAACTACAAAGTCATTAGAGCCCCGTCCGCTGCATAGTTCTAATGCAGAAACTGCACAGATACTACAATAATGCGAAGATTTTTGGGCATTAGCGGTAACCAGTTTTCGCAAGCGGTCACCCACATTGGTACTACCTGGGGTTGCGTTGCTTAACTTCGCCATAAGCCTCTCCCCTTTGGCAAATAGTAAAAATGACGTCAGCTAACGCTTGCGACTCACCTGCAGATTCCAAAATTCCACCCTGATATGATGGTGTTAATGATGGCAATCGTTAAGAGATCATAGTTAATTCAACATGAATGAAATAAAAGAAAAGCATATAACTCCAACACAGAATGCCACATCAAACAAAAATACTTCAATCCTTTCTTTTTATCCGAAATTTCAAACAACAGCGCATAAAAAATTAGAAAAGTGAGAGAACCTAACGATGACAAATAGGTTTGAATGAAGTGAAGAGAGTGAAAAAGGTACCGTACAATTTCTATTCAACTTCATACGTCTTCACACCTTAGCTTATGTCCCTGTGCTAAGCAACTAATCCTTTCAAATCCCATCATTTTGTTCAATGTTCAACTATTTTTCCTATACATGGCATGAATGGATTAAAAGACTGAGCAAAACAATCCCAAACCCTTCTCCTAGTCCCTTTCCATCAAGGACCCCCTTCCCCCAAGCACACACTAACCGTAGTCGTTGTCTTGTGGAAGATCTATTATATTCTCCAAAATTCTCACGTACACTGCACTCTTCAACACACTTCTTCACAAATACAAACCTAATCCAACCGACTTGTTCAATATCAGGTCCAATTTTGTTTTCACTGATGTTTAGGCCCCTTCTGGACATGTAATGAGAAGGGGGGAAGAGGAGCTCTTTAGGTCCATTTCGAAAATGCAGGTGGTTGGAAACACTCGGGTTAGAGGGAGACCGGAGCAGACGTGAGAGCAGGTTGTCTATAAGGATATGGTAGTGTGTGGGGTGGAAGGGGACGTAGTTGGAGATAGACGGGAGTGGAGGGCTAGAACCCACAGACCCAACCCCGCCACAGGTGGTATGACGGTAAGATGATGATGTTCTACGGCAGGGGTGGCCAACCTTTTCAGCAGGCGGGACAAATTTAAGAAATAATATTTCCTGCTGGGCCACGCACCTCACTTTTTGTGTTGAATTAAAGTAAACAAGCAGGCGTCCTGCAGCTTTGACAACATCGTGGCGTCCCAGTATGTGAGATCACAGTCAAACGCTTTGCTGGTTGATGCTGACTCATGATGTAATGCTCTTCTAATTTTAGTCCACTGCAAGGAGCCTCTATGGCCAATTCGGCAGTGAAGAGACTAACTCATTGCTACATAAGAATCCAGAAAACTTCTAAGACCCTAAGTTATAGTTGTTGTGTCCCCCTACAAAACTTGCAAATGTGGCCTTCCCTTTCCCTCCACTCTATTGTCCCCAAGGGTATTCCATTGTCCAATGGTCCTTGGCAAGAAAGACCAGTAGTATGAGTCTGTCTGTCCCCTCAGTTCCTTCAATTTATATGAATGATCCTTTCTCCCCTTATACCCAGCCAGGGACACACTTCCAGCCAGAGGTCCATTTCACCCCATCAGCAATAGTCTCGTGAAAAGACCAATGCTGTGAGAAAAAAGCCTCTGGCTCAGTGTGTCCCACCCTAATTCCCTAATCATTTCAGACACACTTTCCTGTGTAAACCTGTGGAGTACAATTATCGCTGCCCTCCTTTGGATTCTTTCAATTCCCCATGATAAGTCCTGCCTGAAGGAAGACCAAATTGGGCTACAATGCTCTAAAATTTGTCGCACCATTGAAGTAAAGCTGTTTCTTTAACCTCCTTTGTGCTGTCCCGAAGAACCCTACTAATCAGACGGAGGAATTGCCCAGCCCTTCCAATCAATTTGCCAGTATCATCTTTCCGGTTACCTTTACTTTTTAAAATAAGTCCTAAAATAAGTTTTGGTGACATGTACAACAAATTTATACTCATTTGGCCTAGCTCCGTGGGCCGCAACATGATCCCGGCGGGCCTAATGTTGAGCACCCCTGTTCTAGGGCCCTTCAACTACAAGATCATTAGACCTCCGTCCACTGTGTAGTTCTAATGCTAAAGACTGCAGTCATTACACTAATGCGGCGAATTTTCGGTATTAGCAATATCCACTTTTCCCAAGCGGCTAGCCATGTCGATACTAACTGGGGTTGCGTTGAACTTCAGTGATCAGACGAGAGCTGGGGTGTCCAACGCAATAAGCCGCTCCTGCCTCCTTCCATATGAGAACTAAAACCGAGGTCCGGTGTGGTGTATTGTTGGGAGTCGTACGTCAAAGAACCTCCTCTGCTATCCAACGGGTAGATGAGGCAAGATTCCTAGTTGTAGAAGCTCGGTGGAGAGCCCCAACGAACAGTAGACCGGCAATAAATAAGCATTGGGGTTGCAGCCTTTGTCGGCAGCCTTCAGCCCTTGTGTCCATTCAGCGGGACAGGATGGGTACCCGACCCTTCGATGGGCGGGAACTGACCTTAGGAGTAGTTTTGATTAATATGTGCTTTTCAAATTCCCGAGTTCTTGTTTTAAATACCTCATAATCTTTGCCAAATGATTTTTTGTGAGTCAGGAACCACATTAATAATGAACATTTACAATAAAAACAAATATATATCAGGTCCATACTTGGTCAATTTTGGAGGATAAATTGATCGATGTAGCGAGAGGCATTTCTGAATACTTTCTTACTACCGCCAACAGTGCCAAAGGTAAGAAAAGAGCATGCACTCATCAGTGTTGACCAGGCAACATGCTGCTTAATTTAGATGATAAACGAAACCATACTTCTGCAGAACGTCAAAGCAACATTATTTCATCAGCATGGTACCGCATAATCATTTTGAGTTCCGAATTCTTGAGAGAAAGAGACTCCTAAGTTGTGTCCTCCTCCTCAGATAATTTTTTTGCACTAAGGCGTATTCCGTTTCCAAATTTAGCTTGCTGATACAACAATATGCTATACTGGTATTTATCCTAAGACCAATCTCTACATAATCTTCGGGGGAGCAGAGTATTGCGTTGGACACACCAGTTATCGTCTGATTGTTGAAGTTCAGCAACGCAACCCCCACCTAGTACTAACATGGGTGCCCGCTTGGAAAAACAGGGTATCGCTAATACCCAAAAAATGGTCGCATTAGTGTAGTGTCTGTGCAGTGCATTACAACTATGCAGTGGCCGGGGCTCTAATGTCCTTGTAGTTGAAGGACCCTAAATCACCAACCCGCAACGAAACAAAAAAAATCTAATAAATCTTTCAGCATTCCCAACTGTACCTCAGGACTGTCCTGTCCACTGCGTAGTTCTAATGCAGAGTCTGCACAGACATTAGGCCTACGCTGTTTTGGCGATTAGGGTATTAGCAGCACCCGGTGTCCCCAAGTGGTCACCCATGCCTCACTATTTGGCGTTGCTTAACTTCAGCGATCAGTGGAAAACTGATGGGTTCAAGGTAATACAGCCGCTCTCTGCAGTTAGTGTCGGACATCCTGCTAAAACACCTGCCATGATTTCCTGGAAACTAGCCGAAAACACTTTTAACAGACTACTTCAGGCTAGGTTCTTGATTGTTCCCTTAGGATTTTGCTGGTTATTAACGTGAGTCTGGGACCCTTCTCAGACCACCTCACTATTCTTTTGTTCTCGTCTGATCACTGAAGTTAAGCAACGCAACTCCAGCTAGTACTGGCATGGTTGACCGCTTGGGAACACCGAGTACTGCTAATACCCAAATTGTCGTAACAGCATATTGTCTGTGCAGACTGCATAACAACTATGCAGTTGAAGGGGCTCTAATGACCATTGTAGTTGAAGGGCCCTAAAACCAACAAACAATACTTCTTTTCTCATAAACACCGTGTTCCTGGAGTCTTCAACGGCTTATTGCGTTGAGGACACCAGTTCTCGTCTAATCACTGAAGTTAAACAACACAACCCCAGCTAGTTCTAACGAGTGGCCGCTTGGAAAACTTGGTCCTGCTATTGCCCAATAATCGGCATGCTATCAAGTATCCAGTCTCTGGACTAGAACTCAGTAGTGGACGGGCTTGTAGTTGAAGAGCCCAAAAACTCCATCGAAACGTAATTCAGGAGTCTTCGATCCGTAGCACGGTATCTATAATAGTCTCAGGGGCCAGGCGGCCCAGTTCACAATTTCAGGGCTCCTCGTCGGGCGATCCAGATAGCGCATACATTCCCAACTTACCACAGACCTAACATTAAAGAAGTTAATCAATGGAATCCTCTTAGACAGCAGATTGCTTACACTTGAAAATAAATCACGGAGCAAATCCAATATTTTTTTGATGTCACTCACCCTCCGGATGTTTATGAATCATTCTAATATGTATCACGCTAGTTCAATGGTCCATTTCTGTCTTGATTTGGCGGTTTTAAGCCCTGGGATTTATTTGATTCGAGCAGACGGGTGTAATACGATTTCTGCGAGTTATCACAGACTAGATACTACATCAGCAGAGAATAGAAATCGATTCATGGTGCCGCAGTAGTAGCGATAGCAATAAGCTAACAACGCCATTTCAACAAAACTCAGAAAAACATTCATTTCTATTCAGATATTCATCAAAAAACCAACAACAGCACCGATACACAAAAAAATACCACCACCATCTTCCACCTATACTTCATTTGATCTCTTCCTTCACAAGTCAGATCCATGAAGCAGAAAATCCATGCCATGTTTGGATGCTACTTACTCTTAAATACTAATCGGGGTTGCCATGAAATGTCGTTGATGAACATATAATCAGAATAGGTTATTTTACCGATACACTGTGTAAAATTTAATTAAAGTACCAGCTGCAAGAGAGACAGTATGTTTGAAACCGTGTTTTGCAGCAGAGGAACCATTAAATTAAACATTAATTCTTCCCTTGCCCCCCTTTCCCCCACCTCTTTTTTCCCCGCCATCGCCACCAGCACCGCCTAAAAATCCAGTAATATGCTATACAAACTCAAATCTGCCGACCGCATTTCAGATCTGTTCAATTCTCAAAGGACTCTGGTTGCAGGCAAAGAAACAAAGACAGGACTTCCGGTACCAACTCATCATCATCATCATCAATAATCCTTTTTTCGTCAAGAGCAGCCATCTCAAATATTCAGCTCGCGATGGTCTGTCGTGCGGCCCGCAGAGAATTTTGAGAATTACAGGTACATTAGAAAAAATGGGGTAGGCCGGTGGTAGGCACACTGATGTATTACATAAAATAAATATGTTTTGTTTTCAATATTATTTTAAGGTTTTCTCTCTGTTTGCTACTTTTGAGGTTAGGCCCTCTATGCTATATGGATGAGAGTGTTGGGCAGTGAGGAAGAGCCACCACGTAAATAGAATGCAAGCAGCCGAGATACGAATGCTGCGGTATATGAGCAGGGTGTCGAGAACTGATAGTTAGGAATGGGTGTATTAGAAGTAGCCTGGTGTGAGGGAGATAGCGGGAAAATGAGAGAGAGTAGGTTGAGGTGGTATGGACACGTATTGAGAAAAGGGGAGGAGGAGCTCGTTAGGTCCATTTCAGGAATACTGGTGGTTGGAAGCAAGGAAAAGGATAATGGTAGTGCAAAAGGATAAGGATATGGATGCAAAAGGATATGGTAGTGCGTGCGGTGGACGGGGACCTGGTAGGAGATGGACTTCAGTGGAGGGCTAGAACCCGCAGACCTGGCCCTGTCACAGGCGAGATAAGGGGATGATGACGTTTCTATTTGCTACTTTAATAAACCTTATTAAAATTATCAATAATAGTGGGTTAGGCTGGCATCCCCCCACAGACAGCCCAGCCAATATTCCTGCGGGTTGCAGACGCCTGGCTGGGGTGCTCATAGTCAAGAGCACGTTCAGTGAGCCTGCAGACCCGACCCTGCCAGTATGATGTTGACGATGATCCATTATTAATTATAATTTATTTTTATTTATAAAATTAAGTAGTACCAGCACTTAACGCGTCTTCAAAAGAAGTTCGCCACCACTGCCAGTGTTTATTCCGTTGGACACACCAGTTCTCGTCTGATCAGTGAAGTTAAGCAACGCAACTCTTGAATGTACTAACATGGGTGGTCGCTTGGGAAAAATGGGTACCGCTAATACCAACATTAGAACTACGCAGTGGACGGGGGCGGTAATGGCCTTGTAATTGAAGGGCCCTAAAACACCAAGAAAACAAACGGGTTGTTAGCAGTAGAATATTTCAGTACTTACATCAACCTTTGAAGGAGGAGTTCCAGATGGAAATCTCCCACCTGGGTCGGTGTGGAGGAAAAGGTCGCTAACAAAGGAAATACGTCGACGTTTGAACTGGTAACAAGAGGGCTAAATAACATTTAGTCTAGTCAACAGAGCACAGAACAAAAGTCCGTTGTATTTCAAAATAAAACTATTATCAACCAAAAAAGGAGCATGGGCATGAACAAGTCAAAGAAGAGAAAACAAACCGGATGTGAATAGAAACAAACACAGCATCGTCGATACGGTGGCACTGAAATTGCGTAATATATTGGATACCTCCATTGAATTCCAACTATTTTAGTCTACGCTCTCAGCTTGCTTCCACATATTCCATTACTGCTATTGAGTTCTGACACAAAATCATGTATTTGCAAGGTGCAGATAGAAAACGCCAACAATCAAAAATGACCAACGCACGATGCAGTGCCATTTCCTATCTTGTAGAAAGCAATGAAATGGAAGAGGCTGATCTGACTCCTAGTTCGGCCCTTTAATCAGCTCCTTGATCCGAGGAGTAATTCAATCTTGGGGAAACGCACGAATAAAAAGAACAGGAGATGACCAAGTGAAAGCCTTGGTAATGTAGGGAACAGCTTATTGCGTTGGACACAGCGGTTCTCGTCTTATCACTGAAGTTAAACAACACAATCCCAGCTAGCACTGCGCTAATACCAAATAATCGTCGCCTTAGTGTAGTGTCTGTGCAGTCTCTACACTAAAACTATGCGGTGGACGGGGCTCTAATGACCTTGTAGTTGAAAGGCCCCAAAACACCAACGAAACAAACAAAAAATTTGGTAGTGTAGCTAATGGTCAGCAACCTGTTATAAAACGCTTTAGGAGTGGCTGTACTGCGTTGGACAAACCAGTCCTCGTGCGTTCACTGAACTTAAGCAATGCAACACCAGCAAGTACTAGCATGCGCAATCACTTGGGAACACTGGATACTGCTAACACCAACTCGTGTTATTGGTTCATTCGTTGGTGTTTAAGGGCATTTCAACTACAAGGTCATTAGAGCCCTTTCCTGTAAGGAGAGGAGGAGGCAGTAGCCCCTGGGCACAGCTGCAATGGGGCACCATGGGCACTGTATCGCCCTCATCACAATGCAAATCGTCACCTTTATTTAAAAACAACATGCGGTAAGTCCCATTTTCCCCGGTTTTTACATTAATTAAAGAATGTTAGTGAAACAATCTGAGGAATGTGAATTCACAGACATTGCCTAGTTCCGTATAACCATACACTAGTGCTAGTAGAGTCGACTCTGACGACACTGCACAAAAAGTGTTGACGCCACGACGCTACTTTAAGCGCAGCAGAGTGACTTTGTGATGAAAAAGTAGAGTTGACTGCCAGTCAACTCCAATAGCACCAAGTAACTTGCGCTACATCGTGACTAACTGACAGCTGAGTTGAGTGCTTCAAAAATACAGATTGTGACATCTGCGTGACGTGACTTCGAGCAACAAGCACTGCATCAATGAATTGCACTAGCGCTACATCATATAGCGCTAGGGCAATACATCATTAATGCCTAGTTCCATATCACCACTCTCAGGCGCTAAGTGTTGACGCTGTTTAAATTTTGATGACGTATAGCACTAGTGCTATATGAAGTAGTGCTGGCGCAAATCCTTGATGTAGCACTTGTGGCTTGGAGCCACATCACGCAGACGTCACAATCTGCATTCTTCGAGCTGACAGCTTAGCAGTCAGTCAATCACGATGTAGTGCAACTTGGTTGGCGCTATTGTGACACTTAAAGTAGCGTCGTGATGTCACCACTTTTTGAGCAGTGTCGTTTGAGTCGACGCTACTAATGCTAGCGCATGGTCATAGGGAACTAGGCATTAAATATAAAAAGTATCGATGCTATTAGCGTTCTAGAGTGGCTATTAGCTATTAGCGTTAAGGCGGCTTTCACATCAAGGACGCAAGAGACAAGATATGTGCTTCCTGGATGCAGATGGGAATTAGTGTGTGATATAAATATATCAGGTAGAAACGGACAGAAGATGCAGACCTCATATGCCTCCTTGGTTTGAAGCACGTTACTCCAAGGAACAAGACACTAATTCCCACATTTTTTTTATTAATATTCTATATTTATTATGAATTTGATTTGTTCGTTGGTGTTTTAGGGCCCTTCAACAACATGATCATTAGAGCCCCGTCCACTGTGTAGTTCTAGTGCAGAGTGCACAGACACTACACTAATGCAACAATTTTTGGGTATTACCAGTACCCAGTTTTCCCACTCCCAAAAGGCCACCCCATGTCAGTACTAGCTGGGGTTGCGTTGCTAAACTTCAGTAAACAAACGAGAACTGGAGTGTCCAAATCACTAAGACTTTCCCCACCCTTTTTATGAAAGGGACCCTCCCATGATCTCACGGTGCTTTCTGGTTGGAATAATCTTTAGATGCACCTGGTACTCTTTGAAGGCAACAACAAATGTTGCGATACATTGCTGATTGTGAGGTAACATGTTTATGTTTCATCATCTCTCGCTACACATTGGAAAGCACATGTGGTAATTCTGGTTTTGATGGATTTGTTATTGTTTAAGGGTCCTTCAACTACAATGTTCATTAGAGCTCCGTCCACGGCATAGTTCTAATACAGTCTACACATATCCTACACTGTTACAATGATATTTGAGTATTTGCAGTACCCGGTGCTCCCATGTTATTACTAACTAGCGTTGTGTTGCTTAGCCTCAATGATCAGGCAAGATCTGGTGTATCCAACGCAATGCAGCCAATTTGCTAATTCAGGAGAATCACACACTGTTCAAAAAGGCAAAGAGGCAGGAAGCATAAAACCAACCAACCGGTCTTCAAGAAACATGTGCCTCATGCTTCCAGGACGTAAGATGCACATGCCATTTCGGTCTGATGTGTTGGTGTTTAAAGACGCATGCCTCCTGCATCCAGGAGGTACATGTCTTGTCTCTTGCATCTTTGGTGTGAAAGTCGCCTAAGTCTGTCAGCAATCTCTGCCCCTCTGCAGGGCAATTTTTTTTATTTCTACCTACCTACCTTTAGCTTTAAATTGGGAAGGACAGGAAAAGGTAAAGTACTTAGGATCAACGTTCCAAAGAAATGGGGAGATAGACTCTGATGTGACCCATAGAATCAATAGGAGATGGTTGAGGTGGATACAGGCAAGCGGAGCCCTGAGTGATAGGAGGATCCTAATACAGTTGCAAAGGGAAGTTTTACAGGGCAGTGGTTAGACCAGCTAAGCTACCGGTATATGGATCAGAGTGTTGGGTAGTGAGGAAGAATCACGTCAATAGAATGAAAGTAGCCGAGATGCGAATGCTGTGGTATGTAAGCGGGGTGTCGAGAGCTGATAGAAATAGGAATGAGTACGCTAGAGGTAGCCTCGAGGTGGACATCGCCGAAAAAAATGAGGTAGAATAGGTTGAGGTGGTATGGACACGTAATGAGGAGAGGGGAGGAGTACCTCGTTAGGTCCATTTCAGGAATGCAGGTGGTCGGAAGCACCCGGGGTAGGGGGTGAACGAAGCGAACATGGGTGCAGGGTAGTGTGTAGTGGGAGATAGACGAGAGTGGAGGATCTAGAACCCGCAGACCCGACCCCGCCACAGGCGAGATAAGAGTATGATGGTGATAATGATGACCTACTGATAACAGTATCAGTTATATGCAGTTTTTCTTTCCATTAAAATTTGCCTGTTTGGACTTGCGTGCTTTGTAAAGAAAGATGACGATATGCTACCAATGTGGCCTTCGGGGTACGCCGAGTTTGACATGCCTGCTTGAGAAAATAATGATGACTTCCCTACGGTTGCCAAAATGGTTGGCGGAGGACAAAGGTAGTAAGTTGTCCAAATAAAAAAGATTTCAATTTTCGTTTTTGGTTTGGAGTGGCGTTTTTCAATCTCTCCTATCTCGAACAGAACGGAAGCTAGGTCCTGAAGAGGGTTCAAGATGCTACCTACAAGTAAAAATATCTTTAATATGTCGAATTAAGTTATTTAATATGTGAAGCTGAATAAAAGAGTAGACATTTTATCCAATTTACTGAATTAAAGAAGATTTTCTAGAAAGTTGTTTTCCGTTTTCCTGCAGTAGAAATGAAAAGATGGATTTAGTAGATTCTATTTTTTATAGAAACATTGACACCACTTATCGAAACTTTGAATAAACGGTAATTCGGCATTTGAAATTCATGAAGAATGAACGGTGCAACAAAAGCATTTATTTATTTACCTCAAAGCTATAATATATATGAATGTTCTCTCCCTCCCTCTCTCTCTCTCTCTATCCCAAATAATTTTATGCACACCAAACTACTTTCAGCAGCGCGCCATACACCCAAATATTGGTCAAAATGTATTCAAATTGCAAATCACACAGAAGAACCTAATAGACATTTGAATATTATCTTAGTATTATTTGAAAATCTAAACCTCTACTCATGAATAAAAGATATGGATGCAGTAAATCTAATTGGGTAAGCCAATGGTTCTCAACTTTTCCTAGTCCAACAAACATTCAAAAACAAACTCCAAAATCAACCCCCTGACTACTATCTCTTTCAATTACGAGTGGACTACTCTTTGCAAAATGCCTTGATTGTCATTTTCGTTGTACGCCGTCATAGGACAAATTTACATACAGAAGATTACTTCCAATTTCCATTATAAAAGTGTTTGCCTATTTTCTATTACTAGGATTTAGGCGGGGTGCAGACAGAGGAGGTGGACAAAAAAAACCTCAATGCAATTCATATGGCAACCTCAATGATTGAATTCAAACACCTAATCCCGCACATCAGTTTCCAAACAGCCATCAATAGCAATACGACGACAACAACAACAACATCTAATACGGCATGTAATCAAATCCCTAATACCCTCCCCGCTTCCGAGGCCTGTTAGTAACCAATCATCGTTCCAAACTCCCTACCCGCCAATAACAGGGTAGTCAAACAGCCCTTTCTCACGCTGGAACCAGAATCATCATCACCATCCTCTCATCCAGCCAGGGCAGGGTCCTCCACTCCAGCCTATCACCCACTAAGCTGCCATCCAGCCCACCCACTATCATATTTCTTCGTACAACCTGCTCCCTCAGTCCCGGGTGCTTCCAATAACCTGCATCTCTGGCATGAAGGGGAGAGCGGCTTGTTGCGTTGGACACACCAGTTCTCGTGTTATCATTGAAGTTCGGCAACGCTACCCCAGCTAGTACTAACATGGGTAGCCGCTCTCGGTACTGCTAATACCCAATAATCGTCGCATTAGTGTAGTGTCTGTGCAGTCTCTTCACTAGAACTATGCAGTGGACGGCGCTCTAATGACCTTTGAAGGGGTCGGTACTGCTAATACCGAAAAACCGTCGCCTCGATTACTGGATCGAAATATGTTTGCTTCTTTCGGGCTAAAGTGAGGTCTTGACAGGGCCCGCTCTAGGCGGGTGCAACCCGGGCATTAGTCCAGGGCGCCATTTTGGCTGTAAGCATGAGAAAAACTGCTGCTTGAACTTTCATTATATTCTTAAAGGGAGTCAATTTGTCTTTTTGTCCGAGGCGACGTAAGCGCTAGATTGTTGTTTGTTGGAGTTTAAGGTCCCGTCAACTACAAGGTCATTAGAGACCCGTCCACTGTATAGGTCTAATGCATACACTGCACAGACACTACACTAAAGCGACGATTATTGGGTATTAGCAGTACCCAGCTTTCCCGAGCGACCACCCATGTCAGTACTAACTGGGCTTGCGTTGCTTAACTTCAGTGATCAGATGAGAACTGGTGTGTCCAACGCAACTCGCCGCTCCCCCGTAAGCGCTAGAGCGGACCCTGGTCTCGAGTTCGCCTTCCGTCGGCTGGTTAGTAAAGTCGTGACTCCGTATGGTGCACGAAGTGATATGTAGGCTACGTAAAAAACTCTCTTTAAAAAGTAACGAGTAGACGAGGAAAAATTCCCAGGCCGGTGGAGTGCCCAAACGAACAGCAGATCGACGATAAATAAGCAGGGCCGGATCGTGAGTTTCAGGCGCCCTAGGCAAGTGAGTCCATCGCCGCCGCCCCCATTGAATCAAATACAGATCTAAATTGTCCAAGCGTCCCTCACGTGCTTGGCATTTGTCCCAATACCAACATTTAGAAAAGGCCCAACCAATCAGAGAAATTTGGGAACCCCAGGACTATGAACATTTTAAATGAATGATAGACTGCATGGCAAGAAAGTACCTCTGAAATCAGCCGCCTAGGTTTGCCTGCACCACGAGCCGCCTCTGTAAATAAGCATAGTGGCTGAAGCTTTCATCGGCAGCCGGCTGTGTAAAAATGCCGTCCAACAGATCGCTCATTTGTCTATTCAGAGAGACAAAGATGGGTACCCGAACAAGCCGTAGGCGGGAAAGGGGCTAGTGCCGCTAGTCGTTGCAATTCACATCTTAACGAATGCACACTATTTACTCACCTTAATTACATTGCCTTTTTTTGTTAGAAATAAAAAGCACTTCATGAATTTATGGATGGTGTTGGTGAGAACCACACACATACACACACACCCCGCCCCACATCACTGTGATGGAGAACCATACTCTTTTTCTATACACGTTTAATAAGAGTCGGGGGAGGCGGGGATATTTGGTGGAAAGATGTTGCTAGTAAGCCTTTTAACCGAAATTAATAAGATACTAGATGCCACACGAAGATTATCAGAATTTGAGAACTGGCGCATATTGTATTTAGGTTAGTTTTCTAGTCATAAACTCAAACCTCCTCCAGTAACACCTCTGCCTAAATTTACTAAAAATGAAGACAAACGCATCCTGATTTGAATTCAAAGCATGTTAATGAATCCCATTTATCTCGGGAATAAATCAATATAAATACTCAAATTATTCTCATTCGCATAATAAGCCAACTGCCACAAATCCACAGACATAGATACCCTCCACCCTACACCCATTTACAGAATAACTTGCCATCTCTTCCACATATTAGAAACGGATAATAGAATTTGTAATGAAAAGCGCCGTAGGAAAAGTTTCGGGCACAAATACTATAAATTAATAACAACAACACCAGGATACGGCATCATCATCATAATCACACGTCGAAATTACAAATATTAACAGTAGGAAGACTATGGATATACAGTGAGAACTTCTCTCTATTCATAATTCAAAATATAAACCACTTCACAAAGAAATTCAATTGAAGAAAAATAATTTGCCGCCCCTGTTACGACCATCGTAAACTGCGGTAGGGGAGACCGGGGCTAAAAGTGACAGGGGTGAGAAGTTACAGCATTATTTTCCAATCAAAGTGTAAATCTCCAATACTGTTAGTAAGAGAAATGTGATGGCGTGACATTGCTTCTCACATCACCTGGGCCGGTTATACATATCTGTAGAAGGAGGAACAGGTGTGCACAGGTGCTAAATAAGTGCAGGTTTATAACTTTTATTTTTCTAACAATTTTAGTCTACACTCACTATTTTTACAGTTAAGGTGATGAATTTGGGTAATACTACACATTGATGTTTCATTTTAATGTAAAAACAGATTGTGTAGTTTAGGTAACCTCAAATCATCATCATTATACCCTTATCCCGCCTGGGACAGGGTCGGGTCTGCGGGCCCATTGAACATGTGACACCCCAGTCAGCCGTCTGGAACTCGCAGGAATATTGGCTGGTTGTCTGTGGGGGGGGATGCCGACCTACCCCATTGTTCCAACACCATATTAAGCAACTCCTAACCCTTTTCTCGCCTATGGCAGTGTCGGGTACCCATCTTGTCCCTCTGAATGGACATAGGGCCATATATTGGTCATATTGCATTTTCTGCAGCCGGTTGTCGGCCAAAGCTGCACCCCTACGCTTATTTATCGTCGGTCTAGTGTTCGTTGGGGAATACTACCGACGCCAGGGGGCGAGCTCCTACACCTGGAAATTTTGCCTCATCTACCCGTTGCATAGCAGAGAGGGTTCTTTTGCGTGCAAGTGTCATTGTACACCTTCACGGGACCTCGGTTTTACTTCTCATCCGAAAGAAGGCACACTCAC
>JAAFCE010009109.1:6126993-6150221 GCA_013389805.1 Trigoniulus corallinus
CTCACGGGACCTCGGTTTTACTTCTCATCCGAAAGAAGGCACACTCATGGGACCTCGGTTTTACTTCTCATCCGAAAGAAGGCACACTCACTGCCTCTCTCTCGCCCGAAAGAAGCCGACCCGCCTCGGTCCAGTATCGAACCTAGAACTACTGGCGCAGTTGCTGAGCGTGCCAACTACTACACCACTGCAGCGGGTTGTTTCAACACCATATTATACAACCAAAATATAAATTTTGGCAGGTAAATGAATGCTCTGTCGGTTAATATAGCATGGTGTCTGACCTATTGCACAATAACCATAATGCAACAGGAATCAGGGGGAGCGGCAAGTTGCGTTGGACACACTAGTTCTCATCTGATCACTGAAGTTAAGCAACGCAAGCCCAGTTAGTACTGACATGGGTGGTCGCTTGGGAAAGCTGGGTACTGCTAATATCTAATAATCGTCGCATTAGTGTAGTGTCTGTGCAGTATATGCATTGGAACTATACAGTGGACGGGTCTCTAATGACCTCGTAGTTGATGGGACCTTAAACCCCAACAAACAACAAACAACAACAGGAATCAGGGCCATGCCTAGAAAACCTCAAGAGCCCAGTCCACAGCGCAGTTCTAATACAGAGTCTGTACAGACACTACGTTGTACCAGGACCTCGTATTCCTAAGCGGTCATCCATTCTAGTACAATCTGGGGTTGCTTAACTTCAGTAATCACACGACAACTTATTTGTCCAACGTAATAACAGCCGCTCCCACCAACTGTATACAACTATTCCTCAACAGTGTGTCGATGAGATCAACTCCTATCTTCTTCCGGCTTAATTTACATGTAGATCTTCCCTGTACAGTGTACTGTACCGCTTCCCAACCTAAAGAATGTCGACAAGAGCCGATAAATAAGCATAGGGCTTGCAGTTTTGGTGGGGAGCGGCGAGTTGCGTTGGACACACCAGTTCTCGTCTGATCACTGAAGTTAAGCAACGCAAGCCCAGTTAGTACTGACATGGGTGGTCGCTCGGGAAAGCTGGGTACTGCTAATACCCAATAATCGTCGCATTAGTGTAGTGTCTGTGCAGTATATGCATTAGAACTATACAGTGGACGGGTCTCTAATGACCTTGTAGTTGACGGGACCTTAAACTCCAACGTACAAAAAGCAGTTTTGGTTGGCAGCCGGCTGCAGAAAATCTTGCCAATATATCACCCTTGCGTCCACTTAGAGGGACAAGATTGGCACCCGACTTTGCTAGAGGTTGGAATAGGAGTTATAGGAGTTACACACCAGTTGGACACACCAGTTCTTGTCTGATCACTGAAGGAAAGCAACGCAACCCCAGCTCGTACTGACATGGGTGGCCGCTTGAGGAAACTGAGTACCGCTAATACCCTAAATCGACGCTTAGTGTAGTGCCCTAAAGGGCCCTAAAACACCAACGAAACGAAAACCTGTGCGGTGTACGATCGTATTTGCACGTAAAAGAACCCTCTCTACCATGCAACGGGTAGATGCAAAATTTCCAGGAGTAGGAGCTCGCCTCCTGGCGTCCCTGGAATACCCTAAAAACGAACAGTACACCGATGATAAATGAGCATAGGGGTCTCAGCTTTGGTTGGCAACCGGCTGAGGATAAAGCACTGTTCAACAAAGCACCTTAGAGCAGTGGTTTCCAACTTGGGAGGCGCGACTCCCAGGGGAGGCACGGACTACTGTCAGGGGAGGCGCCAGTGGAGAGTATGAATCATTGTACTGCAAAGCAAAGCAAGTCAACGCTTTTTGGCATGGGCTGCAATGAAAACCAAAAACAGTGATACCTCGACTTATGTGATGAGCCTTGGTGACATCTTCAGCAACCTCCAAGCCCATGCACTTTCCAGGGGATACACTCCCCTCTCCCACTGCAACTTTTGTTCCAATCCTTTGATATCCTATTCAGACACAGCCTCAGAACACAGATTCTTACATGCAGAGGTCAAAGTCCTTCTTGTAACACCCTGCCAGGCCATATCTATAATTGTGAGACTCACATCAAAGCAGTGGCAGAACATGCGCTTGGTGAAGAATTTCTTGAAATTAGAGTTCATCTGCTGGTTCATAGGCTGCATTATCCAGCATTATCGAGCAGATGCATTATCTAGGATGAGAAGGGCTTGCAGGGGTAGATAACTTTCTTGGAGATTGCTAATTATTGGTGGCGTGTGAAGCTCACGCGTAACTCGTATTTTAGCTCACATCTCAAATCAACAAATTGATCAAGTGACAGCTCGTATCTCGAATAACTCGTAAGTTAGGGCACTTGTAAGTTGAGGTATCACTGTATTGAACCAGGTTAATAGTCGAAAAAGAGTTATGTGTCTCAATCTCCACATTGCCCAAATGTTTGATAAACTTTGTGCCAATAAACAACACCCACCCTCACATTACATTTTAATGCATTAGATGTAGGTAAATTAGTAATTTGATATAAAAAATACCGTAAAGATGCATGTTCAATGATACACACATCATCTATTAAAAGACAGGGAGGCACGGAGGAAAAATTTTTTTTAGGGAGGCGCAGTAGCATAAAGGTTGGAAACCACTGCCTTAGTGGGAAATGATGGGTACCCGACCGTGCCATAGGTGGGAAAATATTTAGGAGTTACTTTTTTAGGTTTCCTGACAGCAATTCTACTCAGATCTATTCTTTGCCGCCATTTTCTGTAAGATGTCTTTTTTTCCTTCTGTCTTAAAAATATAATTTCAATTTAAATGTTTTCTTTTTTGAGAATCATTCGCTGACGAACATTTCATATGATTTCAAACTAAATATTCATTGCACGAATGAGATGCAATTTGTTTGCACAACTGCGAAAGTCTGAAATAAGCGAGGATAATAAAGGAATTGAACAACTTTCACTGAGGAAATGTTTTCCTTTATCCTATTGCTACTACAATATTTTTTTCTATTTCTTTCTTCTCTGCCCCCCCCCCCCTCACCTCCTCAAAGACTATATTTTAAGCTTCAAATACAGAATATGTAATGAGGCATATAATCAACTTCATTTGTATCCACAAACTTATGCAAATCTTATTTCGATCCACAATTCTTCAAATAAATGAAACCCGAATTAAATTTCAACAAACCCCTACTAACACAAATTACTTATCGTGTTACGAACGTTCGAGAATGCAAATTCGATCACTCTCTCTGCAGGAAGCCAAAAAGTTCCCACAACAGGTACAAAAAAACCAACCAATTCTTTTCCCGTCAATGGCAGGGTCGGATAACTATTTTTGTCCCATTGGGTCACATGGGCGATCTCTAGGACGGTATATGGCCATATTTTAGGCTAACGGGATTTTTCAAAATTGGCTTTTTCACTAATGTGATAGATGATTTATTTTATAATTCAGCACGGCATATTGTTATCTGGCGGGGGGACGGGACGGGACGCCTCTAGATGCCCGCATTCCTGAGTTATGGGCTTATAAGTAACGCAGGTAACCCATAGGAATTCGTGTTTTTGTCTCTCGAAGACAGCAGGCGCTCTTTTTCATTTTCATTAGTATCTGTTGCTCATTGTTGACCCGCCTCAGAGGCGCGGGCGTTACTTTTTGTTTTGTTGGTGTTTTAGGGCCCCTCAGCTACAAGGTCATTAGAGTCACGTCCACTGCACAGTTCTAGTGCAGAGACAGCACAGGCACTACACTAATTTGACGATGATTGGGAATTTTCAGTAGCCAGTTTTCCCAAGAGGCCACCCATATTAATACTAGCTGGATATGCGGTGCTTAACTTCAATGATCAGGCGAGAACTGGTGTGTTCAACGCAATAAGCCGCTCCCGGCACAGAAGGTAGCGTGGTCGGTTTACTGCGCCGGGGTCCAGGTTCGATAATGGATCGAGGTGGGTTGCCTTCTTTTGGCTACGAGAGAGGCCCCGAGTGCATCTTCCTACGGATGAAAAGTAAAACCAAGGTCCCGTGTGGTGTACGATGGCATTTACATGTAAAAGAATCTTCGCTGCTATGCAACGGGAGATGAGGCAAAATTCCCAGGTGTAGGAGCTCACCCTTTGATGTCGGTGGAATGCCCTAACGAACAGCAACGTCGACGATAAAGAAGAATAGGGATTGCTGCTTATGCCATCACCAGATGTCACACGTCAATGTGTCGGGTACCTCAAAGTGTCCGGGGTCAACCTCAAAGTGTCTGCTCGGACACTTTGAGGTAATTTTTGAGTATCCCAAAGTGACCACCACAATGTTTAACAATTTGTCTTTTTTGCAGAGCATATACAGTATGCACTTCAGAGAACGATGCAGGTGATGAATTATGTTTGGTATATACTAGGTTACGTTAACGGGTCGGAGAGTAAGCCAAGCAGCCGTAACAGTCCGAAGCCATAGGAGGCTGCTCACGGGTGAGGAGGTGGTAGGTGTAGAGGATGTAGGAGAGGGGATATTTGCAGCACCGAACGTTCACTACCAACCACCCGTGTGGGTACTAACGTGGGTTTGCGTTGCTTAACTTCAGTGATCTCATGAGAACTGGTGTGTCCAACGCAAGTTGACTGCACAATGCAACTTGGCCAACGCACAATGCAAACCATCAAGTGTTGGAGCTCTTCCCCCCGGCATCGATGGAGAGCCCCAACGAACAGGTGGTTACGTAGAACACTCTGGTGTCCAAGAGGGATAAAATAAATGAAAACAAAACATGCAAATACAGTTAAAAAATATTGAAAGTATGACAAATTCGCACACATGACTAGCTGTCCCAGTATGCCCACTGCCGTAAATGAAAGGCTCTGAAAATAGCACGATCCATATGTGGAAATACTCAGGCATGAGCCTGACTCCTGTTGCATTGTAATTATTGTGCAAAAGGTCACACACCATGCAATATTATAACCAACAAAGCATTAATTCACCTACTAAAAATTTCTATTTTGGTTGTGTAATGAGGTGTTGGAACAGTGGGGTAGGCCGGCATCCCCCCACAGACAATTCAGTCAATATTTCCTGCGGGCTTCAGACGCCCGACTGGGGTGCCCCCAGTCAGAGCATGTTCATTAGACCCGGAGACCCGACCCTACCACAGGCGGGATAAGGGTGAGAGGACATCATCATCACACCCTTATCCCGCCTGTGGTAGGGTCGGGTCTGCAACTTCTTATCCTCCGCTCCTGTCTAACCCCCTCTTCCCCTACTCCTGGTGCCACCAATCATCTGCTGTCCCACAATGGAGAGAATAACTTCCTCCTCATTACATGCCTATACCACCTTAACCTACTTCCTCTAATATTTTCTACGATGTTTCCCACCCTCCCCCAGCTACCATTAATGTAGTAGTTTCGGATGCTGTTTGCTCATGACACCCCACTGATGTTGCGCAGCATTCCCATCTCAGCCACTTGCATTTTCCTTTCAATTCATTGGGACCCGTTGGACGTGCAGGACTCCAATTGCCTCTCTCCACTTTAGCCATTTTAGCGAAATTTATTTCGACAAATCAATGAACCGATTGTCAATTCCGTGACATTTTCCGGGACGCAGAGCTGAAATCCAGGATGGATGGTCACCCTACGTTTGTACGAATCTCGCTTTTCTAGGCACAGAAAAATCTCAATTCGGCTTTCCTTCTGCCTGGTCTCAACGTCACCACACTCAAGTTGCAATTCTGTGATAAGAAAAATAATAAGGATATTTACCAATGCGTTTTTTAAACGTACGTCATGGTTAGCAGACGAAAATGGAAACGAGCAGGTGCAAACACCAGCTTGAGATACAGAGCACGTACGATTTGCCTGACCTACGAAGGACCGTACGATTCAACATAGCATTTGAAACAATGCTTTTCATGCTTCCTTTCGCAAATCACTAGGTGGCGCTCACAGCTCAATCATAAGTGGGTGCGACATCGTTGTGCAAAAACTTATTTTTAAACATTTATCGTACGTTGATCACGTGGTGTTTGACGCTGATGCGTGCGTACGTTTTACCTAGTACTAAATCTCCCTATTGTTTATTCATGGAAATACTTGTTTTTAGCAATAATTATGCCCTAAAACACCAACGATCCAAAAAACCCTAACCGGGTAAAATGGAAAATGGCCGGGACACTACTTCGAGGTGAAAGCGGACACTTGTGAGGTATGCGTTAAAGTGACCGGCGTGACACTTTTAGGTACCTCAATGTGCCCGGGGGAGACTTTGACACCTGGATAATTTGAGGTATGACACCGGTTGTGGAGAAATTGCCGTTCAACGGATCGTCCATCTATCCCAGAGGGATCCTTCTCCCGACCCCGGCAAGTGTTAGTAGTTGGGTCAGCTCCTCGATAGGTATCGGCGGTATTGCGTTGGACACATCAGTTCTCGTCTGATCACTGAAGTTAAGCAACGCAACCCTCGCTAGCACTAACATGGGTGGCAACTTGGAAAAACTGGGTACCGCTAATACCCAAAACTCGTCGCATTAGAATAGTGTCTCTGCAGTTCCTGCATTAGAACTACGCAATGGACCGGGCTGTAATTGCCTTTTAGTTGAAGGACCCGTCAACAAAGAAAGACGTCCTCGAAATTGCAAATGGGGCTCTAAGTGGGACGATCACTGACAGTGGGCGAAGCCGGCACACTTAATAATCTGCCCGGTCTATGCAGACGTTAAATCTGAAACACTACACGGGCCACGAGCTAAAGGGGAGACCGGGGCGAGATGTCAAGCAGGGCAAGATGACTAATGTCTTAATTAGAGCGTTTCATTGTAGTTTGCTTCACCATAGGTATACTACTAGCAGTCCTCATTAATAGACGTTCAAAAATCATGTAATATCTTAATGAAATAACACACTAAAATAAAAATTAATTTGAAAATTGATATCATCGTCAACTTGCCCAGGTCTCCCCTATGTCTCATCCAATTGACGATTTCTTTCGGCCGGTTATGAAGCCACCTACTGCGACCAATGTTGATCCATCTACCCCGGGACTTCCAAAGTGTAGTGGACGACACACCACGATAGGTTGGGTGACTCGCAATATAACCTGCTCACCTGCTCCGCCGAAGATGATTCCTCCGGGACACCATCAGAAACAAAATGGATGATAATATTTGAGGAAATTAATAAGACAACTCCTACCAGTTCCCTGAAGTTAGATCACTGAAGTTACGCAAGGCAAGCCCACATCATTACCAACAGTTTAGTAAAGGTTTGTAAAACAGGTTAGTAAAGAGCGTTGGGAGCTGCAAATTTCCCCTCTCCTATGTCTTCCTCACCTATCCCCTCATCTTCCGTGAGCAGCCTCCTAAGGGTTCATTCTGTTATGGCTGCTTGCCTTACTCCCCAACCCATTAAACTAATCCGGTAAACTAACCCTTTTCCTGCCTATGACAGAATCGGGTGCCCATCTTGTCCCTCTGAATAGGTACAAGGGCGATATATTGGACGATATTTTTTCCGCAGCCGGCAGCCGACAAAAGCTGTAACCCGTTGGCATATTTATCATCAGTCTGGTATTTGTTGGGACACTGCACCGATGCCAGGTGGCGAGCTCCTACACCAGGGAATTTTGCCTCCTCTACCTGGTGCGTAGTAGAGAGGACTCCGTTACGTACAAATGCCATCGTACACTACACGGGACCTCGGTTTTACTTCTCATCCGAAGGAAGGCGCACTCGGGGCTTCTGTCTCGAACAAAAGAAGCCCACTCACCTCGATCCAGTATTGAACCTGGAACCACTAGGGACAGTTAAATTGCTACGCTACATATTGCGCCACCGAGGTGGGTTATTAAAGGAAGTTAACCACCACTTTTTCAAAATCAGGACCTAGACAATGTCCTATTAGAGGCAACAAAAAACCATTTCTTGTGGAAAAAAGTGTTAACCAAGACAACTGCCACTATAATGGTTTTCATTGATTGGCGTCTTTCATTAGCCTCCTACCGCTCGCATTTCCCCTCCCTACCTCACATTCCCATACCACTTCTCTCCCAAAATCCCTGGATTCTCATTTTACTCCCTTTTATCCCACTCCCCTCCCTACATAAACACTGCCTTTGTATTCTTTCCAAGCCGCAGCATCAAGATTGTCAACACTATCATGAAATACATGGCTAACTGTTTAATATTCTTTTCTATTCTGACAGGTATCGATTAGATGCATACGGCGCACATAAAGGCATAAAACGACAGGACTTTTTTTGGTCTCTTTCCCCCCTCTCTCTTACTCTTTTCACCGTACTCATCATCATCAGCCCATGAATAAGCAGTGTCATGCAATATTTCTTTGCTTGGGGCACATATTTAATGGATTTCATTTTATTGCCTTTCCAAACTTATAGGTAGCAGCAGTGCAGTACGAACCTCGAAATACCAGTAGAAGGCTTCTACTCTGTTGAATGCACTAAGAAAATACCCCACCCAAAACTCTTTTTCTTTCGTACCCCTCCCCCCTCAGTCCATAAATTTGCGTTTCAGATGCATGCAAATATTACAGCGCATGAACGCATCATATTTTCAAAAACAAACATGGGGTACATTTTAGATGTCTACTACCCTATCATTTAAAATTCTGTAAAACTCCACAAATGCATATCTTATTGACTATAAAACAGCAGGGATGCGATAGAATAGAATATAGTATCATCATCATTGTTCCCATCATCATCCTGTTTTTCACTCAAACTTTTTCTATCAGGTTAAAGTTTGAATTTAGAATAATTAAGCGGCATACTGTTCACCCGCCTCGGCGGTGCAGAGGTCGTGCTCGACAACTGCGTCATTGGTTCCTCAATCGAGGTCGGTTAGATTTATTCGCATTGTAGTGTTTTGTTGGTCTTTCAGGGCCGTTCAACTACAATAGTCATTAGAGCCCCAGGAGTGGCTTATTCCGTTGGACACACCGGTTCTCGACGATCACAACCCGAGCTAGTACTAACATAGGTGTCCGCTTGGGAAAACTGGGTACCGCCAATATCCAACAATCGTCTCATTAGTGTAGTGTCTGTGCAGTCTCTGCAATAGAGCTATGCAGTGGACGGGGCTCTAATGACGTTGTAGTTGAAGGGCCCTAAAACATAAATAAAAAACAATTATTAGAGCCCCGTCCACTGCATAGTTCTAATGTAAAGTCTGCACAGACACTACCCTGTTACGACGAGTTTTGGGTATTAGCGGCACCCAGTGCCTTAACTGGGGTTGCGTTGCCTAACTTCAGTGTTCAGGCGACAACTGGTGTGTCCAACGCAATGCAGTCGTTCCTGGCTTTATTCGGGTGAGAGACAGACGGTCTATATTCAACGGGTAGAGGAGACAAAATTTCCAAGTTACTATGTTACGCTAACGGGTAGGGAGTAAGCCAAGCAGCCCTTACGAGGCTGCTCGCGGGTGAGGAGGTGACAGGTGAAGAGGATGTAGGAGAGGGGAAATTTGCAGCACCCAACGTTCACTACCAACTACCCGTGTGGGTACTAACGTTGGTTTGCGTAGCTTAACTTAGGGGTTCTCACGAGAACTAGCGTGTCCAACGCATCTTGACCGCACAACGAAACTTGGCCAACGCACAATGCAAACCGCCAAGTGTTGGAGCTCTCCCCACTGGCATCGGTGGATAGCCCCGACGAACAGTAGGCCGACGATAAATAAGCATAGGGGTTACGGCAGGTGGTTACGCAGAACGCCCTGGTGCCCAAGAGGGATAATAATCGGGGACCCAAAAATCGCTACCCGTCACTGCCACAAGCGGGAAAAGGGTTAGCACTTGCATTTTAATCGGCATACTATTAACCCTCATTTTTCTCTACGTGAAACAGAGCAAGGGACCCAATGGGACCACGGGTCCCTTTGTCCCGAACAGATTTTCGCTAAAGGTATTTTAGGCAGCCGACCTAATGCCGAAACCCGTTGCTTATTTAGCATCGACCTACTTTCTTATTGGGGTCACCATGCGTTTCCAGGCAGTAGTGACGTCGTAAACACCATTCTGAGCTCCACCATTGTCTCTTATCGGATAGCAAGTGCATCTGGAGCGTTTCCTCCCTTATGACTGGGTTTTTCCTTCGTTGGTGTTTTAGGGCTCATCAACTACAAAGCTCATTAGAGCCCCGTCCAATGCGTAGTTCTAATACAGAGTCTGTACGGACACCACGCTGTTAAGACGATTCCAGTCTAAGCGGTGCCCAGTGTTCCCAAGCGGCCACCCATGCTGAGGTTGCGATGCTTAACTTCAGTGATCAGACGAGAACTGGTGTTTCCAACGCAAAAGAAACAACCAGTTGTGGGCACGATAAGTCCTATTATCACAGGCTCATGAAATGAAGCAATCAATGAACCACGTAACACACCTGACGTAACGTACCGTATTTTATTGCTGTATAGCGAAACTTCTCTAATTGGTCCACCCTTGGGGATATACAAAAGTGGACCCATCTGTTTTTGTTCCCTTGGTATTTTAGGGCCCTTCAACTATAAGATCATTAGAGCCCCGTTCACTGTAAGATATAGCTGCAGTGCAGAGACTGCACAGATACTACACTAATGGGACGAGTATTCATTAGCAGTACCCAGTTTTCCCAAGCGGCCACCCATGCTAGCACTAGCGGCGGTTACGGTGCTTATCTTCAGTGATCAGACCAGAACAGGTGTATCCAAAGTAATAAGCCGCTCAGTGGACCCATTAGAGGGGTGGACCGATTAGGGGTGTTAACCAAAATACAGCACATGTACCAGAAAATTTTCCGTTCTTTAAAAGAAGTGGACCTTTGCGGGAGGTGAACCGATATAGGGGTTACACTGTATAACGTTAGCTTCTAATACTAATTCACTACATTGTAAGCAGCCTTTATTGGGCCAATATGGCAATTTGGCCATAAAACTCCTAAAACCCTAAGCTATACTTCTAGTGCCCCCCTTACAATACTAGCAATGATGAGATTTCCTTTGAGGAAGCCCTCCACTTTATCCTCTGCAAGGTTATTCCATTGCCGAATGGTCCTTGGTAAACAAAAGGACCTTTAGAGTCTGTCTGTGCCCTTATCTCCTTTAATTTATATGAATGATACTTTCTTCCCTTATACCCAGCCAGGGACACACTTCCAACCAGAGGTCCATTGCACCCCAGCAGCAGCAGTCTGATAAAAAGACTAATGCTGTGGGATATACGCCTCTGGCTTAGTGTGTCCCACCCTAATTCCTAATCATGTCAGACACACTCTTCCTGTGAGAAAACCTGTGGAGTACAATTCCTGCTGCCCTCCTTTGGATCTTTTCAATCTCCCAAGCTAAATCCTGGCTGAAGGGAAACCAAAATGGACCCCCATACTCCAAAATTGGTCTTACCTAGAAGCAGATATGGGATCGAATCTAGAAGCACTGACGCAGTAACCCAGCAGGCTCTCCCTGCGCCACCGAGACGGGCTGCTATAATTCTTGATGTTTTTGTTAAATATTTCTTGAGAATGACAGGCAAGCGTTGATTGATCGATTTTCTTTATGAATTTTGGATAACTTCATCTCACTTTCTTTACCACCAGACCAATTCTTGCCACTGGATTCCAGTAAGAACATTTCTCTTCCTCTCCCACAGCCTATCAATCCACATTCTATTATTAAGACCCATAACATGATGATAAATGTTAAAAGATAAACAATTTGGGTGAAACATTTAGAAGAAACTACACGATAAAACCATTTCCTTCTTGAGGACAACTAAGTTCCAAGTTTGCTGTTTCGTCGCAAATGGATCTTCACAAAGTAATGTGTCTTCAAATTCTGTAATCGTACATTTGTTATTGATTATAAAGTGGGATTAAGAGACGCCATGATGATATTAGGGGCATCGCAAGGAAATGAGTGGCATGCAAGAGAACAGACTGAGGTGGTAAGGTCGTGCTATTAAAACTCATTTAGGTATTGGAATGTTACGAGAATAGAATAAGGCAGCGATTCTCAACCCTCTTTATTTCATCACGGCAGAGGCGTACCGGGGGAGGGGGGAAGGGGGACAGATGTCCCCGGGCGCAGAAGACAGCGAGTGCAAAAATGCGGTTCGCATTAAGTTTAGAGGGTGCAGATTTCGGTCTTTGTCCCCGGGCGCAGAATACCCTCGGAACGCCACTGCATCACGGTACACTTTTAATAATTTAAAAATTTGGCGGCACACCAACAACGACGCATTTCGGAGCATACAAACGCCAAAGAAAATATATACCGTAAGTTGTAACATAACTCGCCTCAGTGGCGAAGTGGGTAGCACGCTCAGTAACTGCATCAGTAGTTTTTGGTTCGATACTGGACCGAGGTGGGTTAACTTTCTTCAGGCGAGAGAGAAGCCTTGAGTGCGCCTTCTGTCGGATGAGAATAAATCCGAGGTTCCTCGCTGTTTCGAACGGGTAGAGGAAGGAAAATTTCCAGGTGTTTCTGCTCGCCCTCTGTCTGTGGTGGAATGTTCCAACGAACAGTAAAAGGACGCTAAATATCATAGGGGTTTCAGCTTTGGTCGGCAACCGGTTGTGGGAAAACACTGTCCAATAGATCGCCCTTGTATCCATTCAGAGAGACAAGATATGTACCCGACCCTGCCATAGGCGGGAAGAGGGTTGGATTGTTTTTTGGTATTTTAGGGTAACTTCAACTACAAGGTCATTAGAGCCCCATCCACTGTGTCAGTAGTGGGCCAGTAGTGCTCGGCGCCTGTGTGCAAGAAAGATCACGAATGATTAAAGGTCTCAACAATAACTGATATATGCCACACATTTGTCACAGCGTCACCTAGGAATGGTGACTTCGTTTCTATCACTGGCCGTGGCAGATCAGGGGACCGGTTCTAATAGCCTGGCGCCTGTGTGCATTATACACATTGCACACTTTGCTGGTACGCCTGTGGCGTGCACTGTGTAGTTCTGATGCAGAAACTGCAGAGACTACACTAATGCGACGATTTTTTGGATACTAGTGGTACCCAGTTTTCCAAAGCGGTCACCCATGTCAGTACTAGCTGGGGTTGCGTTGCGTTGCTACTTGTGTGTCCAACGCAATTCTCCGATCCCAAAAACGAAAGGAGCATCGCGAGAGATTCATTAGTGCGATACATACACGGGATGCGGATTAATCGAGACATTGGATCTGGGTTATAGAGAGCACTTGTGAACAAGGTAGATCTGTACCCCGGTTGAGAATCGAGGAAGTGGCTGTATGGCGTTGGACACACAAGTTCTCTAATCCCTGGAGATAAGCAACGTAATCTCAGCTAGTACTAACATGGGTGACCGCTAGGGGACACTGGGCGCGGCTCTAATGATCGTTGTAGTTGAAGGGCACTAAAACACCAAAGAAACGAAAAAGAGAACAGCGTTTAGAACATGTATGTAACACCTCACTTTTTTCAGAATTTATTTGAAAACAATAAATCCTGAATACCCCTGATTCTACCAGGACAAATGGTTACCCGAGCCTCCCACAGGGAGGAAAAGTGTTAGAAATGAATGACGTCAGTTTCCTCTGTATTACGAACTAAGATGGGGTTCTTAGCTGCTGGTTGTACACACAGAGGTAACAGCTGTCTACCAGAATTGTTAAGATGTGTAAGCTGATTAGCTTTTTAGAATCGCAAACTGCTTATCGATCAGCACTTCTGCTGACGGGAACTACAAACCTACTGATAACACTGTCATCACTCCCAATGTCGACGAACATTTTAAAGATGCCTCTTGTTGAATATCTGTTGTCAACACAACCCTGGAAATGCCTTAATACTGAATTGAAAATTTCGGGAGGGGGTGGGCGACAGTGAATGAATGGAAATTGGGTCAAATTCAGTACTTCAATGGGTCTAAGTTTTACGTTTTAAGAGTAGTCTTCGGGACACACCACTTTTCCTCTAGTCAAAGAAGTTAAGCAACGTAGCCCCACCTAGTACTGTCATGGGTGACCGCTTGGGAACCCTGGGCCTGGAACACCAACTAAACAAAGAATAATCTTTAACTAGTGCGAGTATTTCAGACCATGAAATGAAGGTAAATCATAAGGTACGGAATTTTCCTTTTCCTGATGGCTTGCCGTTTCTTTTCTTGCAGGGAGGGGCTTATTGCGCTGGTCACACCAGTGCTCGTTTGATCACTGAAGTTAAGCAACTCAACCCCAGCCAGTATAACATTGGGTGGCCTCTTGGAAAAACTGGGTAATCGTCGCATTAGTGTAGTGTCTATGCAGTCTTTTCACTAGAACTATGTAGTGGTAGGGGCTCTAATAAACGAAGTTGAAGGGGCCTAAACCCCAACAAAACAAAGACATATTGTTTCACTCAATTTGCCAAGTGGATATTACTAGCAAGGATTACCGCTTGGGAATCACTGAATACTACTAATAGCCAAAAAATCTTCGAAACAACATAGTGTCTGTGCAGACTACATTAGAATTATGACGTGGACAGGGCTTCAATATTCACTGTAGTTGAAGGGCCCTAAAAGTCAACAAAACAAAAATCGTAAGCTGCTGAAGCCGTGAATTACAAGGGAGCGGCTTATTGCTTTGGACCTACCAATTCTCGTCTGTTCACTGAACTTAAGCAACACATCCCGAGCTAGTACTAACATAGATGGTCCCTTGGGAAAACACCAGGGCCGGGAAACACCTACGAAACAGAACAAAAAATGTGAATTATATGCGCAGTTTGAGCTAAGTGTCATGTATAAAAATTCATAATAATCACGTGGTTGTTGTTGTCAGTAAGCCCTAAAGTGGTAAACTTCCATATTTTCAATTTCTAATTATTATTTATAAGCTTGCAGTTGGATTTTAAATGAAATCCTTGGCAGTTATATTCTGCTTATTAACTTCGTTTACACAACTCTCGTGGGCGTCAAACCGCGTTGTAAACGACGTACTCGTATAGATACGCCATAGCTTTTATTTGTTTCATACCACTTTCCACCTAAATTAACTCGGATAATCGACGCGCCTTACTGTATTTCATTTACTTTGAACTGATTAATGTTCTCCATTGAAAATGAACATCAGATGATACAATTTCCTTTCCATGGCATGTGCCCAAAGCTGCATTTCAAACGCATTTCGACTCATTTCCTGACAACACATTCTTGAAAGTCACTGTCAAAATTCAATAATGACCACCCTGCTGCTCTACGTCGACTGTGGTCACTGTTGTTCATGTCATCATTCTTTCATGTGAAAACACAATTGGAAGGGAGTAGGTGGAGAGAGAGAGAAACAACACACTGTTTATGTCCATCTCATCTTACAGACGAACATATCACCTCCCAAGAAGGGTTCTCTAGCACTCTCTCTTCCCCTCCCTTTTTTTGTTTTGTTGGTGTTTTAGGGCCCCTGAACTACAAGATCATTAGAGTCCCGCCCAGAACGAAGTTGTAATGCAGACTGTGCAGGCACTACACTATACGATTTCTGGGTATTAGCGGTACCCAGTTTCCCCAAGCGCCACCCATGTTAGTGCTATTTGGGATTGCGTTGCTTAACTTCAGTGATGAGACGAGAACTGGTGCCGTTACCCTTGTTTGCCTCTAGATTTCTCTATATCTCTCTATTTCTCTCCGTCTCTTTCTTTTTTCTGTTTGTTTCCCTGTCTTTGTCTCTTGATCTATTTCTTTGACTATTTGTCTCCCTGCCGTCATCTCTTCAATTCTTTTTCTAGCTGTCTGTCGTTCTTTGTCTTTGTCTCTTTACTGTTTCTCTGTCTATCTGTGCCTAAGCCTCTCTGTGTGCGTCTCTTGATCTCTTTCCTGACTTTCTATCAGTGTTGCTGCCTATAGGTGTCACTGCAGCCCTCACTGCACCCCAGGGAGGGCAAGGAGGGGGTAACAACGCTGCAAAGACTGATACAGGACAAAGTTAAGAAATGGGGCTTATGGCAGTGGCGACAGAGTATGGAGGGAAGGACGGCAAAGAAAACGCTGAGGGTGTATGGGAACAAGCTTAACATAGAGAGGGAGGTAATCTATGAGAATACGTGGGAGAGCTCACTTTTGTTTCCGGAAAGAGTTGGGTCACTGGAGACGAAACAGAGGATGGCAAACATTGCAGGTAAAGAGTAGGGCTGTGGATTATGTGGGGATCAAGTGGAGGATGTCAGACATGTGATATTGACTTGTCCAGGGCTGGATTACTAAAGGAGGGGTTGGGGAACCTCCACATTGGAAGAGGTTCTGGGGGTGTTGGGTTTTGGGGTGGAGCGGCTGGAATGAGTGCGAAAGGCAAAGGTGTTGCTAGGGTGCTGGTGGAGATCTAGGCATATGGGTCTAACATGAAAAATCTCACCAGCAAGGTATCGTCGTAAAGGATTACATATTCATATACAGTAGGTCTCTTTCAGTCCCTCTGTGTATCTCTTGATCTTCTTCTCTGACTATCTATCTCTTTCTGTCCCTAGGTCTCTCGCAGTCCCCTCTTTCTGTCTCTAGGTCTATCAGTCCCTCTCTCTTTCTTTGACTATCTGTCCCCCTGCCTTTGTCTCTTGATGTCTTTCTTGGCAATCTATCTCTACGTCTCTCTCTTCTCTCAGGCCCCTTCTGGCCTTGTCCCGTGATCTCTTTCTCTGTCTCTTTTTTGTCGCATGGTCGCTGCATTTTTGTCCATGTCTCTCTCCATCTTTCTACCTCGCTGTCTCTGCCTTTCTGCTACCTTGGTCTTTCTTTTCGGATGTATTTTTGAAGGAAGATATTCAAAGAATTAATTAAACTTGCTATCTCACTGAATATCTTTTTCGCAACTGCACCTTTTTGATTTAAAATAAAGTTAATATTTTTTTACTGAAGCTTCTAAGACCAAGAACCATTGATCCTCACCACAGGATTTGCAAAGCTGCAGCCAGCAGTAAGATACCTGATATCGCTCAAGTTACCAACGCAATAAATGGGTACCACACCCTTTCGTCGATGGTAGAAAGGTACTGTAGTTCAAATTGTAGGCTTTTAGACGCTTATTTCTCATGGTCCCGCATGATGCATAATATGGTAAGCAATATCATCCAGTGGCTGATCCACGAGCGGATCGAGGGGGAAAACTTCATAAAAAAAGTGCGCCCCAAATATTTTTATATATTCAGAATCCCTTAGTATAAATTTGGTTCGATACTGGACCGTGGTGGGTCGGCTTCTTTCGGGCGAGAGAGAAGCCGCGAGTGTGCCTTCTTTCGGATGAGAAGTAAAACTGAGGTCCCGTGTGGGTGTACGATGGCACTTGCACGTCAAAGAACCCTCTCTACTACGCAACGGGTAGATGAGGCAAAATTTCTAGGTGTAGGAGCTCGCCCCCGGGTGTCGGTAGCATTCCCCAACGAACACTAGACCGACGATAAATAAGCGTAGGGGTGCAGCTTTGGCCGGCAACCGGCTGCAGAAAAAACTATGACCAATATACCACCCTGTGTCCATTCAGAGGGACAAATGGACACCCGACCCTGCCATAGGCGGGAAAAGGGTTAGGAGTTGCTTTGCTTTATCTCCTGCCCCTTACACGATGTTATTTCTTCGGTGGTTTAACCTAATGCAGATTGGACTGCAACTGTTGGACCGGCAGTATAGAAATGGGGATAGCAATGTAAAAATGCCTCATCAGTTGAGGCACTGAAGGGGGGAACAATTGCTGCATTGCTCCCCCTTCGGATCCGCCTCTGATATCACAACATGGTAGAAACATCAGGTGTAGGAGCTCACCTTCTTTTCGAGGAAGATTGTCTCAACGAAGACAGATCGACGTTGAATGAACAAGGAGTCACAGTATTACCTTGGCAGACAACTGAGTAAAAATGCACACCAACAATTCGCCTGTGCGTTTCGGATTTTAGCAAGGCAAACAGGTATGCGACCAGGGCCGGCCATCCAGGGGGTGCATATTGTGCATTGCACACGGGCCCCACGTTTGAGGGGGCCGCGTCAGGGCCCAGGTCATTGTAGGGGCAACGTCCCTCATTCGGCCCTGCCAATGCAACATAACCTAAACGCAAACTAACAACCCTACCATTGAACTACACCAGGGTTGTACATCCTTTCTGGTGTTGTGGGTCACTCGGCTGCTCCACGAACGGATTGCCAGCCATAGGCTGTCAAATCCAAAACGGGTGAAGATAACGTTAGGTGTTACATAGCAGGTAGGCTTTAATAATAATGCCTAATTAGAAATGATGCCCCATGGACTACATTACAAGCCTCAATGGGCCACAGGTTGGACAACCCAGAATTAGAGGTTAAGAGTCAATAATTTAATAATGCTATTATTTTGGGGTTGTTAAAACCAAAATACCTTTAATAATCAGAAGTGTAATAAAAAAAATATAATGACACAGGTCCAACTGAAAATGTTCCAAGGTGTGGACGTCCACATAAGCTTTCAGACCAACTCATAAATGCAATTGCGACATATTAGGACACATGGCATCATCCAAAAATGTAATACCTTCCAAAATTAGGAAGGCTCTCAGAATGGGATAGGAGGGCCTCTAAGAGGAGTCCTTTTACTCTGAATCCTTTTATTTTTACTTTTGGAAAAATATTTTGGGACCCCAAAAGGATTTTTGCACCTGGGCCCCTTTATAGAGAAGGCCGGCCCTGTATGCGACCCTTGGCGTAGCGGAAGAAATTGATTTCAATTTTGCCGATAGTGATCGAAAAATTTATGACGGTAGAATCCCTTCTCAGCTGAACCAAGAGTAAATAAGCAGTCCCCCTCCACAAAAAAGTAAGTTACACTGAAGAGTAACGTAATCCGTATATGTAACCGAATCTGACAACCCTGTTCTGAACTCACAACCATTTTTAGCTTGTCGTATTCCAATGTGGAATTCCTCGTTTTAGCAATATGTCGTCTCCGATATCCAATTTTGTATTTCAATATATACATTTGCAGTCATTTTACTACTAGGTTTACAAGTAACATTTTGCTTAAACAGCAAACCTTGATTAATTTTTTCTTTTTGGAAAAAAAATGATGATTTCAATTTATAAGACATTATATTTTTCGTTTGGAGAAGAATAGACATTCAATTCTTTTCATCCACCATTTTGAAAGCCCGAATTTGATTATTCTCCATGGAAGAGCAAATCAAGGAGGAACTATTGAAAACTTATTTCAAGCTTGCAAAAGTAAAACAAGAGATACCTTAACCGGAAGTGCCTTAAGTGCCACCAAGTACGGAAAATGGAATCGTAAAGGACACGCCAAAGCATCTTGAAGCGGCGAATGTTTTCGCTGTTTTGGATATACACCGGTGGTGCAGAGGGAGGATGCTGGGCTCGTCGGTCAGGGATGCATGTGTTAATCCTGGAATGAGGCTGCAGCTTATCCGGGGTGAAAGAGACCCGGTATGCGCCATCTGTCAGGAAAGGTAATAGGAGCTTGTCCTCTCATATCGGTGGAGGAAGGGTGCTCCATAGGCCGATGATAAATAAGTAGGGCCTATAGGGATTGAAGAATTATGTTGGCAGCCGACTGAATAAAATGCGGTCCATCAGATCCCTGATGTGTACAAATGGGACAAAAATAGGCACCTGGTCTTGTGGAAGGCGGGAAGTGATCATACCAAATCCTTTCCTCGTTGAGTATTCGTCTGTTAAAATGAAATCGGAAACAACAGGAAAAGCAACTGGAGTTTATTTTTTGGAAGCCAGTTTTTGACCTTATGCAGCAACTCCTATCTTATCCTGTCTAACGCCGGGCTGTTTTGTTTGTTGGCACACTGTTGCTCCTTCGACACCCTAGTAAAATTTCAAATTGGTTCCCGGTGTCAAAAGGATACTTGACAACGCCATAGACGCCAAAGTGTTACAGAATGATGAAGGCTCCGGAATCCGGCACAACATAATTCTGAACAAGAAAAGTAGCTTCTAACGTTTTCCCCGACTATGGCAGGGTTGGGTATCCAATTTATCCCTCGGAATGGACACAAGGGTGATATGTTGGACAGTGCTTTTCCGCAGCCGGTTGCCGACCAGGGTGACAACGCCCATGCTTATCTGTCGTCCGACGTCAGGAAGCGAGTTCCAACACCGGAAAAATTTTCCTCATCAACCCGTTGCATAGTAGAGAGAGTTCTTTTACGTGCAAATGTCATCGTACACCACGGGACCTCGGTGTTACTTCTCATCCGAAAGAAGGTGCACTCGGGGCATCTCTCTTGCCTGAAAGAAGCCAACCCACTTCGGACAAGTATCTAACCTAGAACCACTGACGCAGTTACCGAGCACATTATCCACTATCCTGAGACACCGTGGCGGGGATATATTCTGAACCGGAAAGCAGGGAAAAAATGACAATTGCGACACTTCCGAACGGGTTATAAGCAATGTTCCCTCTAAGGAGCCAAGTCTCATGTGCAAATTTGATTTTAAGTGAGCGGAGTCATCTACCAGTCATCTACCAGCTATGCGCGGGGCATCTGGCCCGTGTGCGCGGCCGCACACGCGCGCAGCTTAGAGGGAACATTGGTTATAAGTGCTAAGAAGTGACCTCGGTCTATCAGTACTACTTTTTTCGTTTGGGCACCATTCTTCCATCGCCGCCAAGGGGGCGAGCTCCTACCCCCAGGAAATTTTACCAAACTTACACCACATTTCCTACGCACTGTAGGGACTCACTCGTCTGATGGATGCCATACTACTTCGATTCAGGATGGGACCTGGGACTGCTGACGCAGTAGTCCATAACAGTTGATAAGTAGCCCATAAGACTTGGGAGCGGCTTATTTCGTTGGAAACAACAGTCTGATCACTGAAGTTAAGCAACGCAACCCCAGCAAGTACTAAAATGGGGGGCCGCTTGGAAAAACTGGGTACTGCTAAAACCCAAAATAATTGTCGCATTAGTATAGTGTCAGTGCAGTCTCTGCATCAGAACTACACAGTTTACGGGGTTCTAATGACCTTGTAGTTGAAGGGCCCTGAAACACCAACAAAATAAAAAAGCAGTAGTCCAGCGCTCTACCTCTGCGTCATTGAGGCCTCCCTTTTTGTTGTTGTTTGTTGGTGTTTAAGGTCCCGTCAACTACAAGGTCATTAGAGACCCGTCCACTGCATAGTTCTAATGCATATACTGCACAGACACTACACTAATGTGACGATTATTGGGTATTAGCAGTACCCAGCTTTCCCGTGCGACCACCTATGTCAGTACTAACTGGGCTTGCGTTGCTTAACTTCAGTGATCAGACGAGAACTGGTGTGTCCAACGCAACTCGTCGCTCCCGAGGCCTCCCTGAGGAGCAACTATACTAAAAGTAATTTCAAAAGAATTATGGTGATTTCGGGGTTAGAACAAGAGAAAGCATCCTCATTTTTATGATCCCTTCTACTCAGCACATTAACAATTCGCTGGAGAAACGAAGTCGCCGACAAAGGCATTAGTCTTACTCTTGGCATTCAAGGTCATTCAATCATCTTTAGATTATACCAGATTCCAGTTGTTCGCTTGTTCTTGTTTCAGGCAGCAGTTTTTCTTCATTCTGTCAGCATGGAACATGCTCTGAATTCGCTAGTGACGAGCTGAATGACATTTTATATTTGCGAACTGCACCTCATGAATACCTTGATACGATCCTTCGTCCTGCCCTGTGGGATGCACACCTCCATTGGAATATATCCATTTGCATCAATAATTTATCAAAGATATCTGGCGGAAGGAGATGACAGCATGAAGAATACCGTCCACTTACTGCTTACACTATAACGCCTTTATATTCTCAGAGGACCTTACCCAGTCCAAGCTACTAAAATTATCATCATCATTAAACCTTCTTCCGTCAAAGCCAACATCGGAAGCCCTTTTATGCTCTATTGGGGCACACAGACCATCTAGTGAATGGTATTTTTGACTAGTCGACTGACGGCTTATTTATCGTCGGCCTAATTTTTCCTTGGGACACTTTTCCCCCACCTTCGCATGGGTGCGAGTTGCTGCACCTGGAAATTTGTTGTTTGTTTGTTTGTTTGTTTGTTGGAGTTTAAGGTCCCTTCAACTACAAAGTCATTAGAGACCCGTCCACTGTATAGTTCTAATGCATATACTGCACAGACACTACACTAATGCGACGATTATTGGGTATTAGCAGTACCCAGCTTTCCTGAGCGACCACCCATGTCAGTACTAACCGGGCTTGCGTTGCTTAACTTCAATGATCAGACGAGAACTGGTGTGTCCAACGCAACTCGCCGCTCCCGCTGGAAATTTGTTCTAATCCACTTGTTGCATGGAGAAGGGGTTCTTTAACGTGCAAGTGGCAGTGCCGTCTTAAATCATGGGCCCGCTGAGCAATTGCCCGGGGGCCCCATGATGCTAATCTGTGAATGTCAAGTTCCCACTTAGGCTACATTTCATTCCTGCGACCGCTTGTCGTAGGGCCCCAGTAAACTGCCTTGCCCAGGGACCCATAATGCTGTTAAGACGGCACTGACAAGTGACGAGGGGGCCATGGCTTTATTTCCAATGCAATGGAGGGTGGACTAAGGTCCTCTCTCAGCCGCGCAGAAGAGAACCTGAAAATATTGGAATCCACACGGTACATGTTGAAAGGGTTGCGCTAACACTGCCTTGAAGTGCAAACCAAGGATCCGGGTGGATCAACCAAGGAGATATTGATGCTTTATTCACATCAGAACACGTGGGTGACCTGGTATTTTTACATAGCCGGTTGACGACCATACCCCCACAACCCTCAATAAAGTCATCCTGTCTTGTTTCTGTGGCTGATTTGTTCTACCGACAACGGAATTTTGTTTTGTAGGTGTTTTAGAGCCCTTCAACTACAATGGTCATTAGAGCCCCGTTCACTTGTTGTTGTTCGTTGTTGTTTTAGGACCCTCAACTACAAGGTCATTAGAGCCCCGTTCACTGAGGGTTGAAATGCAGAAACTCCACACACACTACACTAAAGTGGCGATTTTTGGGTATTAGCGGCACCCAGTCTTCCCAAGTGACCACCCATGTCAGTACAATGGCGGATCCAGGGGCAGATCAGAGGGGGAGCACTTCAAAAAAGTTCACCCCAAATACTTTTAAATATTCAGAATCCTTCAGTATAAATCTAGCTAGCATGTACAACTGATCCTCTACTGCCCCTTACACAATGTGCTATCTTCAGTGGTTTAGGCAACCTTATTGGTCTGCAATGGCTGGACTGACAGTATAGAGTGGGGGATAGTAATGCAAAAATGCGTTATCAGTTATGCCCCATTGAGAAACTGAGGGGAAGCAATTGAGAAACTGAGGGGAAGCAATTG
>JAAFCE010009109.1:6150231-6184834 GCA_013389805.1 Trigoniulus corallinus
TTGAGAAACTGAGGGGAAGCAATTGAGAAACTGAGGGGAAGCAATTGCTGCATTGCTCTCCCTCAGTCAGATCCAGGGAGGATCGGGTCTGCGGGTTCTAATCCTTCACCCCGCCTATCCCCCACCAGGCTCTCATCCACCTTGCAAGCAACCAGGTCCCTCCGCACAACCTGCTCCCACGTCTGCTTTGGTCTCCCCTACTCCTGATGCCACCAACCACTGGCTACCCCATAATGTACCGAATAAGCTCCTCCTCTCTAAAAGCTACCTCCAACGTCCTCGTTGAAGACTGTCAGCACGCGGCACCCCACTCATGCAACGCAGCATTAGCATCTCCTTTCATGGTTCTTCCTTACTGCCCAACACTCAGAGCCACGTAGTATAGCGGGCCTAACTACTGTTTTGTAAACTTTACCTTTAAATTTAATTGGGACCCGGCGGTCGTATAGGACTCCGCCTGCCTGTCTCCACTTTAGCCACCTGCATTGAAACAACGATAACAAATAACTACCGGAAATAGAAATATCCTATTTCTTCGTTAATTAAATTAGTACCAAAACGGGAACGGCAACATATCTGCCTGAAACGAACGACTGGTTGGCATGGGCCAAGTTCTTAGTTCTATAAAAATGATAATTACAACTGCCCGGTTGTAGACTGTAATGGTAATTTGTGACTGCTGTATATTATCCTGACGTGTTTTCGGTTCCAAATTTCTGACTTTTCGGTAAAGTTGAGTTATTTAATAGCTGCCATTAGTGGACGATAGGTAATTTTTAATTTTCCGGAATATAAACCGGTTCTAGAAGAGCAATTCTAAGGCAAGAACTGCGATTTTCATTTAATTTTTATGCCTATTTTCATCACTGGACACCTTGTGAAATTCTGCTTCGACATGCAACCGTGCACCCCTCATCCAAATTTCTTGGTTCAATTTTGGTGAGACCACCCTCTGTTGTTGGCATTTCAAAAGAAGGTTTATTTATGACCACTTAAGTCCACCGCGCAGTTCTTTAATGTAGACCACACAGTCGCTGGCCCATGTTATTTTGAAGGACCCCATCCTACATACTGACTTCACATGGGGAGGAAAGGGATTAAAGGGACACACAAAAGAATCATCATATTAAAAACTGGTAAATATGACAATAACGTTAATTTGGTAGTCAGTCTTAAGCGTACCGCGTATTTGTTGCATACAGTGACCATCATAAAACGTAAATGAATTTCAACCACCTGTGGCGTAGTTTTATATTAAAAAAATGTATTTTTCATATAAATAATACTGCATTTAATTTCGTTTTGTGTCTAGCCTTGATTACCAAAAAAAAATGGGTAATTTAGTTCGATGGGGAGACGGGTGAAGAGAACGCTTTACAAAGACCTTCAGACCGTGAGAAGTCTGTCTTGCAGGGCTTCGTAGGGTCCATGGGAGATGGTCCGGCGGAAGGCAAATAATGGCATTTCCTCTCCACCTCAAGAAGTCAGTTACCTCGGCCTAGAGAAATGAACTATCCCCCGAGCTGCAGTGGGCTTTCCTCTTGGTCCATTTGTTTTGTATTATTGGCTTGGTGTTTTAGGACCCATCAATTGCAATAGGCATTAGAGCCCCGTCCACTGCGTAGTTGTAATGCAAGGTCTGCACAGACCTTGGGTATTAGCAGCACCCAGTGTTCCCAAGCGGTCACTCATGCTAGTACCACCTGGGGTTGTGTTGCTTAAGTGCGGCCAAGTTGCGTTGGACACACCAGTTCTCGTCTGATCACTGAAGTTAAGCAACGCAACCCCAGTTAGTACTGACATGGGCGGCCGCTTGGGAAAACTGGGTACTGCTAACAACCCAAAAATCGTCGCATTAGTGTAGTGTCTGTGCAGTCTCTGCATAAGAACCAGGCCTGATAAGAACTATGCTCTGGACGGGGCTCTAATGACCTTGTAGTTGAAGGTCCCGAGAACTGGTGTGTCCAACGAAATACAGCCACTCTCCTCGTGATCGAAATAAGCCATTTGTCTACAGAAGGATCAATTCTGCAACCATTTATTTTGCAATCAATGCGATCAATTCTGCAGTCATTTATTTCTACCAGAATCGATCCTCAACCATGGACTCACGAAGTCATGCAGCTAACGTCAGAGTGACCGTATGCTTCAGCCCCTATGCTTTTTTGTCGCAGAGTCTACTGTTCGTTGGAGCACTCCACGGACACCAATGGACCAGCTCTTACACCTGGGAATTTTGCTTCATCTCCCCGTTGCATAGTAGAGAGAGTTCTTTTACGTGCCAATGCCCTATGCACACCACACGGGACCTCGGCTTTACTTCTCATCCGAAGGAAAGTGCACTCGGGGCCTCACTTTCGACCGAAAGAAGCCAACCCACCACGATCCACTATCGAACCTGGAACCACTGACGCGATTGTCGAGCACTCTACCTGTAAGTTAAATGCTTCCCAAGACTGTTTACGTTTTTCAGAGAGGGGGGAAGCACCAGTTCTCGTCTGCTCACTGAAGTTAAGCAACGCGACCCCAGCTAGTACTGACATGGGCGGCTGCTTCGGAAAACTGAGTACTGCTAATACCCAAAAATCGCCGCATCACTGGAGTGTCTGTGCAGTCTCTGCATCAGAACTACGCAGGGACTCTAATGACCCGGTAGTTCAAGGGCCATAAAACATCAACGAACAAAAAACAAATTCAGAGAGGGGGTGGAGGAAGGGGGGGATAAGAATCTGGTTTACGTCGCACCTTTTTCCTGGATATGGCTGGTTGAAGAATACGTAAGTCTGGAATAGGTAAGGAAAATGGGTCAACCTTAGAAGTAGAATCAGTCTTCTGAAAGCATCATCTCTTTCACTGAAGGCCAACTGGAATCAGATTCTGGTCTGTTGTTGTTCACTTAGGAATACGCAAATTAAAATGTCTTCGCTTCTATTTTAATATAATAATTCAAAAACTAATAATTAGAGATTCACTAATCTAATACTTGTAATGACCTAAGGAAGCAGAAGATATCTTTTATTTCCCCAAGATCTCGAGGTATTATTCCAATTGAAGAATGTTGAGACTCTATGTCACAATGCAATGAATGTAGTCATGACAACTGCTGCCAGATGGTGATGAAGTTGCCATGACAACGCAAAAACACAGAGGAAATCTGTAGCCCACGTACTCAAGCACAACTAAAGGGCTCTATGTCGGAATACAGTTGAGCATCTCTGTATCCGTCTGAAAGCAGAATAGAATTTTTAAAAAATAACATTATTCTCCTATGGTCGCTGTTGTCCCACGAGATCACCCAAACTAATAATTATTACACCAGAAAACAACAAAAATTTAGGTCATTCCTACCATTGCACTACATTTTAGCGCAAAGCTGTTAAGTGGACCTTATATTGATCTACCTCCTTGACAGATTTCTACATCATTCACAATTTTGGGCTCGACCCTGGTGCAGGCTTTATCATTGTTGCACAGTCAAACAATTGTTAACTACTTTAAGCGCCGCTCCGTAATATGGTCCTACGGTTGAAATAAACCCGGATCGAGAGCTGGAACTCCACATTCAAGATTCGAAAGTGGGTCGGAAACGAAAGAGAGAGCTCGATTACGCCTATTGTCGAACGTGAACTAAAGCTGTGGCTCCGTGGGGTACTTACAATGCCTTTGTACTATGCAACTGATAGATCCGCACAATTTCCAACTGTCGGAACTCGTCACCCTCTTGAGCGGCGGTCTCTCGTCCCACCTGTGGACTTCCCGCTCTGGTCTGACTTTATAACTTGCCTCCGTCGTCCGACATCAGCCCTTCCTTTCTGGTTTGACCTTAGCACTACCCTCTGACGTCGACATCAGGACTTCCTTTCTGGCAGCCACAGTACAGCGGTGGACATACCAGTTCTAGTCTGATCACTGAGGTTAAGCAACGCAACTCCAGCTAGTACTCTCATGGGTGACCGTTTGGGGACACTGGGTACTACTAATATCCAAAATAGTAGTAACAGTGTAGTGTCTGTGCAAGCTCTGCATTAAAACTACGCAGTGGACGGGGTTCTAATGACCATTGTAGTTGAAGGGTCCTAAAACACCAGCAGAACAAAAAAACCTTAGGGCTGCCCTTTGTCCTCCGACCTTAGGACTTTCCTCCACCTTCCAAGCTTAGGACTTCCCTCTCTGGTTCGTTCGTTAGTGTTTCACGGCCCTTCAACTACAAGGTCATTAGAGCCCCGTGCTCTGCATAGTCCTAATGCAGAGACTGCATAGACACTTCACTAACGCAACGATTTTTGGTTATTCGCGGTACCCAGTTTTCCCAAGAGGCCACCCATGTCATTACTAACTGGGGTTGCGTTGCTTAATTTCAGTGATCAGACGAGAACTGGTGTGTCCTATGCCATAAGCCGCTCCAATTCCCTCTCTGGTCTGACTTTATAACTTGCCTCTTTCGTCCGACATAAGTACCTTCTTTCTGGTTTGACCTTAGGACTACCCTCTTTCGTCACCAGGACTTCCTTTGTGAGAGCGGCTGTATTGTGTTGGATACCCCAGTTCTCGTCTGATCACTGTAGTTAAGCAACGCAACCCCAATTAGTACTAGCATGGGTGACCGCTTGAAAACATTTGGTACTAGACTTGGTACTACGCAGTGGACGGGACTTTAATGACCGCTGCAGTTGAAGGGCCCTAAAACACCAACCGAAAAAGAAACAATTCCTATCTGGTTTGCCCTTAGGACTGCTCTTTGTCCTTCGTCTTCAGGACTTTCCTCAATCTTCCAAACTTAGGACTACCCTCTACCTTCCAAGCTTCGGACTTCCCTCTCTGGTCTGATCTTCTTTTCAGCCGTAAGAATTTGGTTTGTTGGTGTTTTAGGGCCCGGCAACTACAAGGTCATTAAGGCCACGTTTACTGCGAAATTCTAATGCAGATAGTCCACAGATACTACACGAATGCGACGAGTTTTGGGTATTAGCGGTACCCAGTTTTCCCAGGCGGTCGCCCATGTCAGTACTAGCTGGGGTTGCGTTGCTTGACTTCAGTGATCAGACGCGAACTCACTGTTGCGTTCAAAGCAATTTTCCGCTCTTTCAGCCGCAAGAAGTCGTTTGTTTCTCGGCCAGGATGAAAACCCCAACCACGAACTTAGTCCAATAAGTGAAACAAGCTATTGTATGAGCCATCGTAAGAAATAACTATTAAGAAATCAAATTACATTGAACTTCAGTGGAAATCGTATTAGCCTTCACTGAAATCCTATCTTACATGCAGAAATTTTGCAAATAAAGTAAATTGATAGCAGATTATATCATTTATTGGAGTAAAAAAGAACAAAGAAATCACCACCACCGCCATCAGTATACGTATTTAAAAAAAAGTAATCGAAATCGGATGAGTCCAATTCCGTAAGCCATTTTTTTCCTTCCTTTTTCTTCTTCATAAATCCAGTAATCTAAAACAGGAATTATGGATTTCAATTCTGCAAAAGAAGAAGGAAAAAAATTCTTTCCACTGCCATATCCATTCCCTAGAGAAATGAATGTATTAAGAGAAAATCCCATTTTGTTCAATAAATTGTTCACATGTATGGTGTGTATTGAAAATGATATACTTGACAGAAAAATTAACTTTCAGGGAAGAAGAGGAGGAAGTGGAGAGAGAGATGCTGCTTATTTAGAGTCTGCCAGAAGAAGAAGATGAAGAAAAATCAAATTCCATTACTTTAATGTTGGCATCTTCACACAATAAGACGTAGTCAACCATTTCCTAAGTGAAACACAAGAGTTGAGAACATTTCTATCTCTTCAACATCTTGGCTGATATCAAGCTGCGAACTTACAATGCAAATTGGGGAGGTCGACGGCTGCACATTAGCACACAAAACTGAAGACTTGAACAGATAGGAGATGCTGAAGGGAGGGGGGATTGATGGAAGAGGGAGAGGAGCAGGTAGAGAAGTTTAAGAAAAATTGGGAAGAGGATAATATTCAGTTAGGGAAGCACTTACACAAGTAGGAGTCGACGTCGTCATAGTAGCAATGTGGAAGGTTTGGGGTGCATATGTTTATAAAATTTCAATCTTTCAGACATAAAAATGTAAATGCCAGTTAGGGGAGGGGAGGGACACGGGATCCGAAAAATCTAAGACCTTTTAAAAATCGCAAATACAAGATGGATGAGCACGCATACATGATTTACAAGAGCTTAGGCATATCATTTTGCGAAATTCTACCTAATACTAAAGTACAGATGATTAATGATCTGCCAGCAATGTTGAGAATTAATGTTTTGCAGAGCTTCTCAAAGTCTTAATAAAAAGTTGTCCGATTTTCGCACATATTCCTGGTAGATGTGTGTAGAAAGAGATGCAGTATTAGAAGGAAGGGGGGCGCAAGGAGAGGGAGGGACAAAGGGCAGAAAGAGAAAGAGCGCGAGAGAGTCTTGCATTGAGACAGCATGCATCAATGAGTTGCAGAAAATTTTTAAGTTGAACAGAGACTGAAATGGCGGAATGAGAAAAAGAAATAAGAAAGAGGAGAGAAAGGGGGAGAGATCGATACCAAAACTCTTCTTGTTCAACCAACAGAATGCCCATGTAAACAGATTCCATCATTACTATTTAAGAAACTTAATTAGGAAGCCCGTTTGGCCAATTTGAGTCTTGTGCTAAGCTGCCTTCTATCCCAAATGTACACAAACCATATTTAAATAAGTCCAAACATTCAGCAGAAACAGTTTACCAAGTAAACTTCTACACCTGCCACCCCTTCTTTTACTTTCCAGAAATTGAGATACCGCAGTTGAATAGTCAATGCAGAAATTATGAATGTTTCTCGATTGATTGTACTAGAAATGATAAGAATATTAAGTGTTTTCCTAAAGCCAAATGTAAACAAAGAGGTAGCAGTGCACCGAGCTCCATCTGGTCAAACGTTTTCCTGAAATCTTCAACTCGTGCTTAAGAAGCATTCAGTTTTCTCCACTCTCCTAAAACCTGTGCTCCCTCAAACAGAAGCATGAAGACCATATCCTTGTTCCACCCACAAAAGAGTATACGAGCTCTAGCTATGTGCTCTCACCAATCTTCCACCAGTTCTCTATCCACCCCGAGCGGCTGTATTGCGTTGGATACACCAGTCCTCGTCTGACCGCTGTGTTAAACAAGTAACCCAGTTAGTACTGACATGGGTGGCCGCTTGGAAAAACTGGGTATTGCTAATTTCCAAAAGTCGTCGCGCTAGTGTAGCGGCTGTGCAATCTATGCATTAGAACTACGCAGTGGACAGGGCTCTAACGACCTTGTAGTAAGAAGGGCCCTAAAACGCCAAAAACACAAAAAAATTCGAGATGGGTTGGCTTCTTTCGGTTGTGGGAGAGACCCCGTCCACTGCGTAGTTCTAATGCTGAATCGGCACAGAAACACCGCTATTTAACAAAGATGTTTAACATCAGTGATAAACGAGAACCGGTACATCCAAAGCAATACAGCCGCTCTCAAGACCCGTGTGATGGCCACTGTCATTGGCACGCAAAGGAGCCCTCTCTACAATGAAACGGGTAGTTCGGGCCTAACCCCAACTATTAGTGATATGGGTGACCACTGGGTACTGCTATTACCCAAAAAGTCGTAACAGCGTAGTGCCTGTGCACATTCTGCATTAAGTTATAACTATGCAGAGAAGGGGTTTGCTTGTTGGTGTTTTAGGGCCCTCCAACTACAAGGTCATTAGAGTCCCATCCACTGTGTAGTTCTGATGCAGAGACTGCACTACACTAATACGACGATTTTTGGATACCAGTGGCCACCCATGTCTGTACTAGCTGGGGTTGCGTAGCTTAACTTCAGTGATCAGACGAGAACTGGTGTGCCCAACGACATTTGCCGTTCCCTGCAATGGACGCTGCTCTAATGACCATTGTAGTTGAAAGGCCCTGAAACAAAAATAAAACAATTCCATCCCACACATTCTCCCTTACTACGTGTTTCATGTCAGCTTTGGCTTTCTCTACCCGGGATGTTTCCAATAATGTACGGAATATTAAAAATTAACAGAAAAATCATTACAGTAGTCTTATCCCGCCCACAGAGGGCAGAGGTTGCGAGTTCCCGCTCTCCATTCCATCTTTTCGCTGCAACCACATAGTAATTCACTCCATCATCACCACATCACAATCCGATCCCATTTTTACTTTCGCTTTCCTCAACGGCGTCTACACCACCTCTTTTCATCAATATCACTGACATCTTCCCGCCTATGGCAGGGACGGGTGCCCATTGCAACACATGGACGGTATTTTTCGCGCCGACTGCCAACGGAATGTTGCAACCCCTATGCTTATTTATCGCCTGCCTTACATTTCTCGTTGGGGCGCTTTTCAACCATACGGCAAATTACCGCCGTGGTGGCGTAGTGGTTAGCTCACTCGGCAACTACGGCAACTACGTTTCTAGGTTCGATACTGGACCATGGTGGGTCGGCTTCTTTCGGACGAGAGAGAAGCCGCGAGTGTGCCTTCTTTCGGATGAGAAGTAAAACCAAGGTCCCATGTGTGTGTACGATGGCGCTTGCACGTAAAAGAACCCTCTCTACTACGCAACGGGTAGATGAGGCAAAATTTCCAGGTGTAGGAGCTCGCCCCCTGGCGTCGGTAGCATTCCCCAACGAACACTAGACCGACGATAAATAAGCGTAGGGGTGCAACTTTGGCCGGCAACCGGCCAATATATCACCCTGTGTCCATTCAGAGGGACAAATGGGTACCCGACCCTGCCATAGGCGGGAAAAGGGTTAGGAGTTGCTACTCCGTGTAGTAAGGGTTCATACCATCCAAGAGATAAGGCACTTAAGGGGGGCCCTCTCTCGACTGAAAGTAGCCAAGCGACTTCGGTCTAGAATCGAATCTGAAATCACTGGAGCAGGATTTTCTGAGGAGGGGATATGACTCGATAAGGTGTATAGCGCTTAGGGAGGCCCAAGGGAGGGGGTTGTGGGGTTAACCCCATAATCCCCCCTCCCTTGGCTACGCCACTGAGCAGGAGGCTCTCGCTCTTCTCGCTTCTCTCTACCTCCCTCTCATCTTGGGTCCCTCTGTCTCTCTCTCTCTTCCTCACTTTCTCTGTATCTGTCTCTCTCACACACTTTCTCGTCTGATTACTGAAGTTAAACAGCGCAACCCCAGCTAGTACTGACATGGGTGGCCGCTTGAAAAAACTGGGTACTGCTAATACCGAAAAAATCGTCTCATTACTGTAGTGTCTCTGCAGTCTCTGCAAAAGAACAATGCTGTGGTCGAGGCTCTAATGATCTTGTAGTTGAAGGGCCCTAAAACACCAACAAACAACAAGAACAATCACACTTTCTCTGTCTGTCTCTCTGACTCTGTGTGTCTCTCTCGCTGGGGTATGTGTGTGTCTGTCTCTTCTTCTCTCAAAAGAAATCCGGCGCCTCTTTTCAGGACTGAAAATGGAACCACGTACGGTAACGAGTATACAGCAGAAGTACTGTACACCAGCACCCTACCTCTCGGCCACTGCGGCGGTTTACATCTCCGAAACACTAAGAACTCCCTTAACAAATTTCTTAATAATTTGAAATTAAGAGACTTCGGTCTGAGGCCGGAATAACCCACATCTGAACCGGCTATGGCAAAGGATTCAAGAAATAATGAAAAGCATGGAGCCTTGGCGTACATAACGCAGGACCTTTGCTCCATATCCAATAGCTGAAAGGAGGGTGGTTCACTCGTTATTCTAAAAAAAATTGTCTGGTTTACCATGACCTAAAGAGCTAAGCACACTTCTTAACGAGTAATCTTATCACAACTGATTGCTTGTTGACAAGTATGTTTGTGCGCCTTAGAAACGCGTCGTTTAGCATCCCGTTTGACGAGTCCACAAATGCATTCCATTCGGACATATGCTTCCATTTTTTACGGAATCCCTAAGATGAATACTAAAGGTGGGACTACTTCAATCTTGTAATGCTCTCATATCAAGTTCTATAAACAATTTCGCAAAGCTCTTTTTTTTTAACCCATAACAGTATGATGTTTATGGTAGGCAAAACATCTAAAAGATATTTTCAGATATTAAGACGAATGTTAGAATTTTAGAAAAAAGTCACAAATAAGAAGCTCAAGAGATTACGACCGCATGTTTTTTAAGAATATCGATATGAAGGGGACAGACAATCGAATATCTTGTGCTGCTGCAGGATTGTGAGACAGAGCACGACACCTACGAATCCGAATCTAAACATGACGTCACATAACTCCTTGTTTGCTTTTATTGTCTTTCAAAGTATAGACTTGATTCACTTAGAATTATCTAAAAGATAAGAATGGATTAGCGCGAAACTATTGAAATTGAGAACCTCGTGAGGTTAGGAACTTCAAGTACGTCCTGCGTCACGAGACACATTGAAGAGACAATCATCCAGGGTCGTGCCGTCACTATGCAGCGCCAAGTGATCTATCGCAGGATGGCGGATGCTTTTATTAAGGCATTTAGAGCGGCTGTAGGCCTACTGTGTTGGACACACCAGCTTTTGTCTGATCCCTCAAATTAAGCAACGCAACCCCAGCTAGTGCTAGCATGGGTGACCGCTCGGGTTTTGGTTTGGTTCGTTGGTGTGTTAGGGCCTTTCAACTACAAGGTCATTACAGCCCCATCCACTGTGTAGTTCTAATGCAGAGACTGCACAGACACTACACTAACGCGACGATTCTTGGGTATTAGTGGTACCCAGTTTCACCACTACTAGCTGGGGTTGCGTTACTTCACTGATCAGACGAGAACTGGTGTATCCCATCGCAATAAGTCACTCCTACAGCTTGAGAACACTGGGTACGACTAATACCCTAATCGTCGCAACGGAATAGTGTCTGTGCAGACTCTGCTTTAGAACTACGCAGTGGACGGGTCTAATGACCACTGTAGTTGAGAGGCCCTAAAACAAAAATAAACAAACAAGGAAGGTGATTTGCGGTTGCGTACTGAGTATCGGACTACCAACTAAAACACCCTACTATTGTCTTCTGGAAACTAGTCCAGAACTTTTTAACACATACCTTCAGGATAGGACATTTGTTGTTCACTTAGGGCTTCCCTGGGCATCAGTATGAGCCTGGGATACTTCTCGGTCCAGCTGAGACTTCGTTTGACGGAATACGTCCTCGACATATTTGGAAGCCATTCCCTAGGTGTCCCTTTCCCTCAGTATGGTGTCAGGCGCCAGGTGACCCATATCCACTGTGTCGAGTGGTCCATCTGCTACAATCGAAGAACGTGTGATGCGCGTCGTACTCCATTTCTGCGCAGATCGGGCACTCCGCGGAGTTCACTTTTAATACCTTTTGCTGGTTCGGGAACTAGGTAACGCAGTTTCCAATCTCTCTAATCCTTCTTACAACCCACGGCCTCGCCTCTGGGATGAACCTGGCGGTCCATCTCCCTCTGTGGAACGGATGTTAGTAAGAAGAGAGGGACAATGATGGAGAGAAACCGTTCGCTGGTCACCTGGCAAGCGATAGGAAGCAGACGTGGGGGACCAATTCGATAACGTTTTTCGGCAGCGGGCTGCCAACTTTATGCTGCAGCCCTTATTTTTCGTCATTCGGTCACTTTTCTTCCAACAATGCCAAGGGACGAATTGCTACACCTAGTAAATTTGTCGATCAACACGTTGCATGTAGAAAGGATCTCATCATCATCATCATCATCATACCCTTCTCCAGCACGAAGCCGGGTCGGGTCTGCGAGTTCCAATCCTCCACCCCCGTCGATCTCTGATCAGGCCCCCATCCACCCCACACACACCCATGTCCTTTTGTACCACCTGCTCCCACGTCCTCTTTGGTCTTCCCCTCCCCCTGACGCTCCCAACCACCTGCAGTCCCATGATGGACCTAACCAGCTCCTCCTCCCCCCTTCGCATCACATGCCCATACCACCTCAATCTGTTTTCCCTCATCTTTTCCGCGATGTCTCCCACCCCCAGACTACCTCTAACATGGTCGTTTCGGATCCTGTCAGCTCGTGACACCCCACTCATGAAGCGCAGCATTCGCATCTCCGCCACCTGCATTCTCCTCTCATGTTCCTTTCTCACGGCCCAACACTCTGAGCCATACAGCATAGCTGGCCTAACCACAGTTCTGTAGACTTTGCCTTTTAGCTTTATAGGTACCCGGCGGTCACACAGGACTCCACTTGCCTATCTCCACTTCAGCCAACCTGCCTTAATCCTATTAGACACATCCGAGTGTATTTCCCCAATTCCCTGGAACACCGATCTTAAGTATCTAAACTCCTGCACTGCTGGTATCACCTCATCTCCTGAGCTTACCTCACCTTCTGGCCTCTGACCACTCCAGTTAAAAGCTAGGTATTCTGTCTTTTTCATATTCACCTTCAGCCCCCCTTTCCCATTGCTACCTGGATGTCTTGCAGGCCCTTTTCGGCCTCCTCGTTGGACTCTGCAAGCTTTCCCACATCGTCGGCAAATATCAAGCACTGGGGGGCCCATTCCCCCACTCCCGTCAGCAGCTCATCCATGACTAGAGTAAATAAGTATGGGCTAAGTGCTGACCCTTTGTGTACACCCACCTGCACGTTGAAGCTTTTTGTGTTTCCCCAAGCTGTCCTCACCCTAGCGATAGAGCCCTCATACATATCCTGCACTATTCTAATGTGACCTTCATCTACCCCTTTTCTTCTTAGCACATTCCATACTACCTGTCTAGGAACGCTATCGTATGCCTTCTCTAGGTCAATGAATATTGCATGGAGGTCCTTCTTTGCTGCCCTATATTTTTCTATCATCTGCCTTAAGATAAATATTGGCTCCATTGTAGACCTGCCAGGCATAAACCCAAATTGATTTCCCCGGACCATAGTGCATTTTCTGAGGCGGCCCTCAATGACTCTTTCCCACAGCTTCATGGAGTGGCTCATTAGCTTGATGCCTCTATAGTTTCCACAATCCTGGGCGTCACCTTTGCCCTTGAACAATGGAACTATCCAGCTTTCCCTCCATGCTGATGGCATTCTGTCTCCACTTGCTACCTTATTGAAGAGCTTTGTTAGCCACGTTACTCCTGTGGCCCCCAGGGTATGCCAAACCACCATGGGAATCTTATCTGGGCCTACTGCTTTGCGTCCTTTCATCTTTTGGAGGGCCCCAACTATTTCTTCCTCTGTCACCCTGTCGACTGCCTCTGGGGTGCCTGGGTGGCTCTCAACAGTCCTTTCCTGGTTGGCGGCATTTAACAGGCCATGATAGTACTCCTCCCACCTCCTGGTTATTTCTGCTGGTTGAAAAAGGACTCTACCACTGCTATCCTTGACTGTTATGGCCCTGGTAATGTCCTTACTTGCTTGATCTCTGGTCCTGGCAAGTCTAAAAATGTTTTTCTCACCTTCTTTTGTCCATAACTCATCATATAGTTCCTCATACTTGTGGTGTTTGGCCAGGGCAATTGTCCTCCTAGCATTTTTCCTTGCTTGAATATAGGCAGTTTTAGATCCCTGGTCTCCCATGTCCTGCCACCTATGGAATGCCACCTTTTTAAGTTTGATGGCTGCTTCCACCTCCTCATTCCACCACCATGACTGCCTGCCATGAGGGTTGCCTCCTACTGTTGCCATACCAAACATCATCTTTCCACATCTCCTTATTGTCCTGGCAACCCTGTCCCACATGGCATCAGCAGACCCTTCCCAATCCCAGTCAACCTGGCGAGAAATCGCTTGCCTGAAATCCTCTGAGTTAGCTGGCAACCGCCACCACCTAATAACTGGTTCTCCCTTCCATGCATGCCTCCTGACTGCCCCCTTAATTTGCATCTCCAGCATGAGCAACTTATGCCCACTGGCCTTCTGGAAATCTTCACTGGGAAGTGCCCAGCAGTCACGTATCTCTGTCCTATATTGCTGCTCTACCATGAAAAAGTCAATTTGGGACCTGCCCTGTGTGGAATGAAAGGTGATGAGGTGCTTTTCCTTCTTTGCAAACCATGTATTGGCCAACACAAGACTGTGTGCTTTGGCTGACTCCAGGACCTTCTGGCCTGCATGGCTGACCAGGCCATGCCCACATCCCCCATGGACCTCTTCGTATCCCACCCCATCCTTACCCACGTGGCCATTGAAGTCCCCCCAATGATTAGGCGTTCAGTTCCCATGCTCTGGCGGATCCTGCCCTTCACTATCTGAACCTCTCTATCAAAAACCCTTCAAAACTCATCTTTTATTGTGTCACCCAGGCCTGCTTGGGGGGCATATGCGCTGATAAGGTGGAGCCCAATGCCCTGCCAGACTACTGTTACTAGCATCAACCTGCATGTAGAAAGGATCTGGTTTGTGAAAATGACAACGTACCCACCACACGGTGCCATGGCTTTACTTCCCTTCGACGGAGGGAGTACTGGGAGCCTCTGTCATCCTAAGCCAATCTGTCTCAATGCAGTATATGGGAGCGACTGGATTGCATTGGAGACACCAGTTTTCGTCTGATTTAAGAAACGCAACACCAGCTAGTACTAGCATGGGTGATCGCTTGGGAACACTGGGTTCTGTTAAACCAAAAAGTCGTCATAACAGCGTAGTGTCTGTGCAGACTCTGCATCAGAGGCGTACCGAGGGGAGTGCGGACCGCACCGGGTGACACTATTTCAGGGGGTGACACTATTTCAGGGGGTGACACTATTGCAAAGTTTCTGATCCAACCTTTTCCTACAGCACTACACCTATTTAAATTTTAGTTTCAATGATTGCGAATTTTGTATGGGACACAGTCCAGCTAGTGGATTCGCATAAACTCGTTTGGTTCATTGTTATTTTAGAGCTTTTTGACTACAAGGTCATTAGAGCCCCGTCCACTGCATATTTCTAAGGCAGAGACTACACAGCCACTACACTAATGTGACTATTTTGGGGTATTAGCACACTGTAATAAGCTTTCTCCAGGTCAATAAAGAAGGGTAATTGCCAGGGTATGAACATCTTGGGGAAATACTGGGGGCTTCCCAGTAGAGTCCAACTGGTGAAAAGGTGCAAGAGTAGTATTAATAGGAGTATGTTACACTATCGGGTTGGTGTAGCCAAGTTGCATTGGACGCAACAGTTAAGCAACGCAAATCGGTAGTTGGTAGTTGGTAACGCAAGTTGGCAAATCGGTAGTTGGTAGTTGGCAACGCAAGTTGGTAGTGAACCTTGGGTGCTGCTAATTTCCCCTTTCCTACGCCCCCTACACCTAGCCCCTCCTCACCTGCGAGCAGCCTCCTTAGGATCAACGTTCCAAAGCAATGGGGAGATAACTCTGATGTGACCCAAAGACTCAATGGGAGATGATTGAAGTGGAGACAGGCAAGCGGAGTCTTATGTGATAGGAGGGTCCCATTCACGTTAAAAGGGAAGTTTTGCAGGGCAGTGGTTGCAGGGCAGTCCCTCATTCCTATGAGGGATTTCCACATAGGAGCGAGGGAGAATAGGTTAAAGTGGTATGGACACGTAATCAGAAGAGGGGAGGAGCTCCTTAGGTCCATTTCAGGAATGCAGATAGTTGGAAACAGCTGAGGCAGGGGAGACTGAAGCAGACGTGGGAGCAAGTTGTCTACAAGGACATGGCAGTGTGTGGGGTGGACGGGGATCTGATGGAAGATAGGCAGGAGGGATACCTGATTTCCACTCACACTAATCCTATCCCAGAGGCGACATTCCATCACTCTCTCCCAGAGATTCAAGGTGTGGCTCATCAGCTTTCTACCTCTATAGTTACTAGTCTAATAGTTACCACACTCTTGGACATCCCTTTGCCCTTGAAGAGTGGCACTATCCAACTCTCATGGCATTCTATCTCTGCTGGCTATCCTCCTGAGAAGTTTCCCTAGCCACCTGATACCTGTCCTCCCTAGGCTATGCCACACTTGAATTGGGTGTTCCATCTGGGCCTACACCTTTTCGACCTTTAATTTCCTAAGCGCCCTGGTTACACAGTTCACCATTCCCTGCCAATGCTGGATAGGTGGCAAGGTCTCCATTTTCCCCTGCAGCATTCACGAGGATATGGAAGTACTCTTCCCACCTCCTCTTTGCCTCCATCAGGGAGAGTAGGACCCTACCTCTGCTATCCTTCACTGTTATAGCCCGGGGTATATCTTTAGCTGCCCTATTTCTAGCCTTGGCCAGTTTGAAATCCTCCCCTTCCCTTGTCCATAACTGCTCATAGAGTGCCTCATACTTCTGGTGCTTGGCCAGGGCAATGATCCTACTAGTGCTGGTATCAGCCTGCCTATATTGAGTCTTAGATTCCTGGTCTGTGCTCTCCTGCCAACTGTGGAAAGCAGCGTTCTTTTGCTTGATGGCTGCTTCTACCTTCCCCTTGTTTCTCTGGACTGTGGCTCCTACTTGACCCTGCCCTAAAATGGCTTTCCCACAGGTTATAATTTATCTGGAGACCCTGTCCCGCATTGCATCCACTGTCCGTTCCCAATACCAGTCTACCTCCCTGTGCACTTTGTGGGTAAATCCCTCCATTTTGGTGGGTAGTTTCTGCCATCTGATGGCCTGCTCTCCTTGTGCCTTGCCTGCCACTTTCACTAGGATTTGGCCTATGGTGACATTCTTTTTGGAACTTTTCACTCAAGACTGCCCAGCAATCACGAACCTCTACTCTATGCCACCCTCTAACCATAAAAGAAATCTATCTGTGATATCCGTTTTAGCAACTGGAATGTGATTAGGTGGTGCTTGTCCCTCTTACTAAACCACGTATTTGCCAATGCAAGGCCAAGTGCATTGGCTGTGTTGAGGATGCACTGCCATTCTATGCTAACCGTTCCTATCCCATCCCAACCCTTGTGACTGCGGACTGCTGATGACGGCGGCCTGGGGCCTGCTTTCACACCCCGGATGGCTGCCAGTGGCGCCTGAAACATTAATCTAAATACATTTGAAATGTTGGTGACTCAGGTGGAGCACATTGAATAATAAAGTGTTTATATGGGGGGTCAGTGGTGGGGGTGACACCAGGATTTGCCCCACCGGGTGACACCAAGCCTAGGTACGCCTCTGCTCTGCATTAAAACTACGCAGTGGATGAGGCTCTAATGACCTCTGTAGTTCAAGGGCTCAAGAATACCAACGAAAAAAATTGGTGCAGTACCGAACCATTAACCACTGACAGAGCAGTCGAGCATGCCATCGAGGCGAATCAGACCACAGGCCCATAAATGTCAGAATTCTTTTTATACAGTGCATACTGCGGAAGCATCATCCTGACGACAAAATGACGTCACAGAGTTTACCGTTTCACTCGTATTTTTATCGATTTTTTTTCCTTCACGCAGCAATCGTTTAAGGCAGCGGTCTTCAAACTGTGTTCTGCGGAACCCCAGGGTTCCGTAATACATCTCTGGGGGTTCCGCGAGTCAAAATGAAAATTCGTTAGCAGTGGTAAGATATACTTTTCTAAAGGTGGGGTAGGGTTCCCCCAAAACATCTTATAGTTCTAAGGGTTCCGTGAGTCGACAAAGTTTGAATACCACTGGTTTAAGGCAAAGGTTCCTAAAGAGTGCATCGCGGCCCCCTGGGTATACCGTCTTTCTTACAGGGGCGCCGCGAAATATTCCATATATGGGTACGGGGGACCAACACCTCGCCCATAACCAGAATGAAAAGGTATGGATTAAGTGCATTAGAAGGGTTACCAAAGTTTGTCGTTTCCTCACAGGGGCAAAGCGGAAGGAGGAGCAAAGACTAGAGGCAATATTTGAGAATGGGGAGGCAGTATTTCAGGATTTTCCTATTAAGTTATCATTTAAGTCTGTTACAGTATTTCAATTTTGACGAGGGTGGAAACAAGCATCCCGTTTGCTCCGCTCTGGAGGTGCAGTTAGCTGTAACACTGACGTCAGGGAGTTAGTCCTTTTAGCTGTAGATTTTACTGATTTACGCCTCTATTTCACTCCTTCCACAACGGGTTGCCTTTCGTGCAGTTGCCCACCACATGGGATCACCACTTTACATTAGATGGAGTTCGCGTTTAACGTTAGCTTCGATCAGAATTGATCCTGAGACCATGGATTCAAGAAGTACGCTAACTAGTGAGCCGGCCGGACAACCTTTTCACCAACCATATCTCTCAAAAGAAACAAGTCTAGCTTCGCCTGGAATCGAACCTGTGAGTCACGTACACCACCTCTCCCCCACCAAGGCGGGGTTATAAAGGAATGAGTGTGGGCTTGCCCTTCTGAGCCTCCTTCTCAACCACAAAATATTGCTACACGGGGCCCACGCCTTTACTTTCAATCTGACTGAAGGCGCACACGGGAAATCTCCCTCGCTCTTTTCACTCTCTCTCTCTCTCGCTCTCGCCCAAAATGAAGACAAGTCTCTCGACCTAATATGGAACCTAGAACCACTGAAGGAGCAGTTGAGGCTCGATATTACGGGGGCGTATCGCCCCAGATATCATTATGACCGGAAATTACCCTTACAAAGAAAACTGGTCACCCTTAAACAAACAAAGGTTGACATCAGTAGACTGGCAGCCGGCTGTCATTTAATACCATACAACAATTGGGGTATGGTATTGGTCTTGGGTATTGGGTATTGGTCTTGGGTATGGTCTGGGTCTCCTTACCGGCTCTGGAACGCTGCCACAGCAACCTAGTTCAAATTTTGTTTTACTCGCAGCGGGCTGGGCCCTTGCCCAGCAGCCTCACGAGCATATTGGCCCCAAGATAACCTGTGTATCTCAATTCACTTGCCATGAATAGGTACTACTACGGGCCCAGGGACCCATAATGCTGTTAAGACGACTCTCTAAGCTTCTGAATTGCACTCGACAGCCCAGTTCTCGTCTGATTACTGAAATTAAACAACGCAACCCTAGTTAGTACTAGCTTGAATGACTACTTGGCATCATTGGGTACTGCTAATACCCAAATCGTGGTAATAACGTAATGGTTGTACAGCCTCTGCGTTAGAACTACTCAGTGAACGGGGCTCTAATCACCATTACAGTTGAATGGTCCTAAAACACCAACAAAGCTTAGTACATCAAGGCTGTTTTTATCCTTTCATGAGCGGCTGAATTGCGTTGGATTGGATTAGTTTGTGGGTTGGGGTGTAAGCCAGGCAGCCGTAACAGGTCAACCCCATAGGAGGCTGCCCGCGGGAGATGAGGAGGTAGGTGAAAGGACGAGAAAGAGGGTTAATTTGCAGCACACAACGTTCTTTACCAACCACCCAAGTTGGTATTGACGTGGGTGTGCGCTGCTTAACTTCAGTGATCTAACGGGAACTGGTGTGTCCAACGCAACTTGAAAACAACGCAATGTTGGACACAACAGTTCTCGTCAGATCACTGAAGTTAAGCAACGCAGCCCATGTTAGTATAGACACGGGTGGTTGGTTGGGATAACTGGGTACAGCTAATTTCCCCATTCCTACCTCCTACTCACCTATCTTCCCCTTACCCGCGAGCAGCCTCCACAGGGTACTCCCTCACCCGTTGGCGTAACAAAGTAATCAACAGATGTTTTGAGGACAGCGAGAGCGTTATAGCTGCAAGATATTTATGCAATTTACTCTTTGTCTTCTATATGCCATTGCCGAATCTAGTCATGTGACTTGTTGCATGTATAAAATATAGGACGAGCTGCATTTATTCTCAAAAAAATGTGTGTAATAAATCTGATTGTTCCTAGGGCAGCATATATCATTTGTTGTGCGTCTGCTGCAGAAATGAGGCTCCATACAATGCAGCAATATTTTCAGAAGAGAGAAAGCGAGATAGGAGATGATATTAAAAAAATAGGTCGTTTTTAGCACTGACGGCCACATACTTTAATATAAGCAAACTTTATAGTTGAAAATCTACTTTCAAAACATGCGAACGTTTATTATTCATGATCCAGACACGCCCATTTGGAGTATAAAATTTGTTTCACTTTCATCAAGAGTTCCTGGCAACTGGCAATTTGAGATCCATTAACGTCGAATAGCGGGCAAAAAACGGGAAAAAATCAATTGCTATCAATCTACAGTGAGCAAATGCATTGCAACTAAATGAAGGATAAGATTTGAAGCAAAGAGGAAAAAAATTATTTGGCAATTACAAAGTATGCGCCCCCATACAAATAAAATAACATTCAAAATGGCAATTAATATCAGCAATATCAACAAAAAAAGCACCTACTAGCACTACTAGGGGCTACTGACAGGGTCGGGTACCCCATGGGGATGTATTGGAGGTAGTTTTACAAAATTGGCTGATGACCTAATGCTGCAACTCCTATGCCTATCTAAGGTCCAACTCAAAATGATAGCACCATGCCAACGGATGAAAGGTGTGTAATGTCTGGTGATAGAACAAGAACGGCATTAGAAGAACAACAAATACAATGTGCATGACAAAAGAAATTGTAATCATACATGGCACAAGTTGCTTACAACTTTGAAAGAATGGAATTTTGTAAGATTCGTCCTGAGTCAAAATGATAGCACCATGTGCAAAAAAAAATAATAAACCACAGCAAAACAAATTGGTAGTAGCCAATGAAGGTGCCTTTGTTAGAGATACTTTAAATGCACGTGTCGGTATGGAATGGACCAGTTGTCTGAGGTGAAACGTGTCAATATCTTCCCAGGCCTTCAGAATGGCCATCTTCTGCTCAGGAATTGAATTAAATTTATGCCCATTTGTATAAACAGCATGAGCCAAGATGCCCCATAGGTTTTCCATCAGGTTGAGGTCTGGCGACAGTGCAGGCCAGTCCATAACACAAATTTCATTGTTCAGGAACCACTCTCACGTTGTTTTGGTGGTATGGATAGTAGAATTGTCCTGCTGGAATTGGAAGAAAGGCCCTCCTAACTGTTCTGTAACTGGCAACAAATAACAGCTTTCCAGAAAAGCAACATTAGTTATTCGACACTCACTGAACCCAGCCCACACCATAACAGAACCACCACTTTGCTGTCGTTTGAAGAAGATGGTATCTTTCTTCATAATATCATGCCAGTAACAGCTCCAATGATCTGGACCATCTAAATTAAATGTCTATTCACCACTCCATATAATGTTGTCCTATTGTGCCGTCCAATTCACGTGATGCTTCACCCTTTCTAACCTCTTAATTTTGTGTTGTGGTCTTAAAGGAGTCATGGTCTTTATTTTCTTATACTTCAGCCATCCAGCAAATTTAGCCACTCTGCTGACTGTTGACTAAAACACATTGATATTTGTTTGAGCTGCAAATTATCTAGTACTTGCAGAAGAGTTGCTCAGCGATTTTAAAACAATTCGTTGTTATCAGTTTGTAAGAGCAGATGGACAGCCAGGAGAGTTTTTGTTGCCATAGTTGTCTTTCAGGGTGATGAAATGCATTACAACTGTGTGGGAACGTTGTATTTGTTTGGCAATGGCTTGAAAGGAATATCCAGCTTCATGCAATGCAGTTGTTTGGCCCTTTTCAAATTCTGTTAATGGTTTACCATGACTCATTTTTTTAAACTGTGTGGTTGACAGACATGTCATAACTTCCCACCTTTATACTTTCATATGCAACCAAAGTGCATCTTACTATGAATTATTATGTGCATTCCATGGGTCATGGTACTATCACTTTGACTCAGGACGAATCTCAAAAATGTCCGTTCTTTCAAGGTTGGAAGCAACTTGCGCCATGTACGATTACAATTTCTTTTGTCATGCACATTGTATTTGTTGTTCTTTTAATGCCATTTTTGTTCTGTTCTTGGACATTACACGCCTTTCATTCGGTGGCATTTTGATTCAGACATTATTGTCAGCCTACTGCTCCTTGGGTTAGGCCACCGAGCTTCTGCGACTAGGAAATTTCCCGATCACCACGTTGCATAGTAGAAAGGGTTCCTTGATGTGCATTGATTGATTGATCCACTACATAGTTCTGATGGAGAGCCTGCACAGACACTATGCTTTTGCAACGATTTGGGTATTAGCAGTAGGCCTACCCAATGTTCCCAAGCAGTCACCCATTCTAGTACTATCTGGGTTTTATTTCGTTTCGTTGGTGTTTTTCTACTACAGTCAATAGAGCCCCTCAACTACAAGGTCATAGAGCTCCGTCCACTGGATAGTTCTAGTGCAGAGATTGAACAGACACTACACCAATGCGACGGTATTTGTGGTACCCAGTTTTCCCAAGCGGTCACCCATGTTAGTACTGGCTGGGGATATTTTGCTTAACTTCAGTGACCACACGAGAACTGATGTGTCCAATGCAATGCAGCCGCTGCATTGCATTGCCATTGCTAGTCCCTCCCCAAAACATTATCTCTAACCTTTGCCCTCGACACTTGGGAAAACTTTTCTATGGCAGTTCATGATCACAACCTTTCCAACAGCAGTTGATTCGATGAGTGGTTAGGCGCATCAAAGGAGAACAAAACTGAACCACTGAAATCTGTGAAAAGAAATACTTTTCAGGGGAGGTGGGAGAGGAGAGGTGGAAGGGTAGGGGAGAAGATTCTCAACATTATCTAAGACGACCACTTCTTTGTTGGAGAGACTTTATGGTCATCAAAGAGAAAAATACACCAAAGATGAAGTGCTTCTAGAGACGACTATTGTTGATTCAGCAGCACTCAGTGTGAAGTCGATGCTGCCACTTAACTCGTACAACGTCTCGATAGTCGCACTTCTACGTAGAAAGAAGAAGAAGGAAATGGATGAAAAAAAAAGAAGAAAAAATATTATATCCTCTTTCTTGTCTCATTCCCCCTTCCGTATACTCTTATTTCTTGTAAGTACACACAAAACGAAGATCTCTACAAATGAAAGTTAGGGCACAGAACCTAAGGACTTAAATCACAGCATCAACAACTTGCACGTACATAATACTACGGTGACTGTTCTTTGACTAGATAAGAGCCTATTGTTTTTCATTCTATCAATGCAATCCAAGACCGTGCAACTCAGAGGCCCTTGACAGGCTCTCGAGGTACAATCTAGGCAATCGAATCCACTATACTTTTTTGGCAACACTGTTTTTTAAAGTCGAAGAAAGTCAAGATGTAAAATCATGAGTAGGAGAGATCTTCAGGCAAAAAGAAATAACCTAAAAAGGACAGAAAGAAAGAGTTCTAAGGAACAAATCGTTAAGACATTCGGCCGAAAAACACCATCGCTACATCGAAAAAAAGCCCTTGGATATCTTAAGATATGCCACCCCTTCTACACCTTCAGCGGCCAACCAGCAATTGCTTCATTTCAAATTACAGTACTTCCCTATGTCAATTTCTTTAGATATTTTAGATACTTCAATGGGAGGCACTTCCCCAAACAAGCTCATTGCACCAAGCAGCCAATTGACAAAAAGCAAAATAAGCTTCCGTAAGGAGGAAAAGTTCAAAGGAGATGCATTTTTTTAATGAAAGTGAAGATAGGGCTTTTAAGATAATAATGCACATGCGTGGCAATGAGAAATGCAGAAGGGCAAGAAGGAGGAAGATAGAAAAGAGGCCGTGACTGAGAGGGCGAGATATCTTCAAATAACAACGAAAATCAGGCTGGCAATTCACTAGTCACTCACTTGAGTATTGTCACAAATGCTTCTAAAAATTCTGCTGCGCCTAGGGCTTTTCTTCTCCCTCTCTCTCTATCTTCTTTACTTTTTCTCCCTTTCCCTCTGACCCTCTCTCTGACTCTCCCTCTCCTTTTGACTCGTTCTCTCCCTCTGCCTCTCTCTTTCTCTGACTTTCCTTTTCTCTCTGACTCTCTCCCTCTGAATCTTCTTCTTTCCCTCGCCTGAAAAATTACGTCGCTTGACTAGCCCCAAGTGCAAAGACATTGCAGGTCGTCATAATCACCATACCCATGTTTTGTCTATGGTAAGGTCGGATCTGTGAGTTCTGGCTCTCCACATCCGCCTTCCATCTTCCAAGTCCCTGTCCACTTCACCAACTATCACAGTGGCGTAGCCAGGAAAATGCTTCGGGGGGGGGGGGTGTTACGTCAATAAACTTAGTACCCCCTCCCTGGGGACAAACTTTTTTTCCCATCGTTCAAAAGAGTTTCCCGGAAATTTCGGGAGGTGTTTTAACACATAGAACACTCCACCTGGCTACGCCGGTGAACTATCATTTCCCCGTCGAACAATCTACTTCCACGTTCGCTTGTTGTTGTTTGTTGGCGTTTTAGGGCCCTTCAACTACAAAGGTCATTAGACCCCCGTCCACAGCATAGTTCTTATGCAGAGATTGCACAGACACTACATTAATGCGACGATTTTTGGGTATTAGCAGTACCCAGTTTTCCCAAGTGGCCACCCATGTCTGTACTAGCTGGGGTTGCGTTGCTGAACTTCAGTGATCAGACGAGAACTGGTATGTTCAGTGCAATTCGCCGCCCCCCCCCGGCCTTCATCTAAGGCGGATGCTTTGAACAATCTGCAACTTTGTAATGGGCCTAACCAAGACTTCTTCCTCTCTCTCCTAACCTGCCCCCTTAATCTTATTTTCTCTCATCAGTCCGGCAATGCCTTCAAAACCAGACTATTCTGGATCAAAAGGATCTAAAATTAGATTCTTTAGTAGGCTACTTCCTCTTTGGATGTATCGCTGCAAAATACCACAAAACCAGGTTACACTGGCTCCAAGAAGCTAAATTCTCCCCTTAGACCTCGGATATCTGCCCGCCTGAGTGACGCAGGCAAGCCCGTCCGAAATTTCAGATTCATCCAGCCGAACAAGGCCTTCTTAACGTTGCCACTTAGGACATAACCCTAGGCGGCATTTCTCCCTGCTGCGGTACATGAGTGAGGCGTCACGAGCTTACAGAATCCGAATCCGATCGGCTGAGGTGGTATGGACATGTGATGAGAAGGGGAGAGGAGGAATTTATTAAGTCCATTGTGGGACTGCAGGTGATTGGAGGCACCAGGAGTAGAGGAAGACCAAAACAGACGTGGTTGCAGGTGGTGTAAAGGGACATGGAGGCATGCGGGGTGGAGGGGATAGGCGGGAGTGGAGGATAAGAACCTGCAGACCTGATTAGGGTGAGATGATGATGATGAGATGCATTTTGCCCGTGTTTCCGGATTCCGGCGAGAAATATGAGTACTAGATGCTCTTCTAGGCGGCAACAATTGGGTACTACATGTTGTCATGGACGGGGGGAGGGGGGAGAGGATTAGAAATGTTAATGCATAATTTATGTTCTGTCAGTGTGGCGGCAGACAGTCCGTTCGTCTCCAGTCATATTCACAAATGAGTCAGTATCAGCGCAGTATCAGTGAAGAGTTACGACATGAAGCACGGGGGAGCAACAAAGCGCAGTTCAGAGGAAGTACGTAGCAAAACAAACAATTCAACCGTCATTTTTCAATTAACGAGCACACACATACATAAAAAAATGATCGCTTAAGTGTTCATAAATTCCTTATTCATACATTTCTTTTATTTTAGTTAAGCACGACTGCATTTGAATAAAACATGTCAGATAACAGAGACGTCAACAGCATTAATTGCAACTACTGCCGACAACCCTTTCTCATTTTTTTTACAGAAAATATTTCTTTTCATTTTTTTTGTCATTTTCTCAGTAATGTACTCAACAACTATTTCTCATGTTTACAAGTAAATGCCAATAATGGAGTTGAGCGAAACAAATAAATATTCCGGAAACTCGCATTTCCAAACAAACGTATTAAAAAAACAACCTCCCGACATATTTTACAGGGGTATAATAAGGGAAGGGGGTCTAATTCTGAAATAAAATATATATTTTGATAAAAATTCCATCTCGAATTACAATCGCATTACTGTCAAGACACTATTCGTAATTAAGAAATGCAGCTCCTGTTTGAATTTCACGTTTCTTACATCAAACAACAATGCGGGATAGGCGGCTGGCATACCCCACAGACAACCCAGCCAATATTCCTGCCGGTTCCAGACGCCTGGTGGGATGCCCCTAGTCAGAGAATGTTCAGAAAGAATAGGGGCAAATCTTAGATGAGCAACGTGGAATGTGGGGACTTTCTTTCGGCCAGACTCTGCCATAGGCGGGAAAAGGGTACGGAGTTGCTTTACTTATTTTCTCGGTTTAGTAAGTTCTTTTAAATGCAGGTGGCATCCTGCACACCAAACGGGTCAATGGTCTAATTTCTCATCCGATGGATGCCACAAATGGGGTCTAGACTCTTTCGGCCGAAAATCGAACCTGGAGCCAGTGAAATATTACACATCTATTACTACATGAGCTCGCCCCGTGGTACTAGTGGACGAAAAGTGCTCCCATCAGGAAAATTAGACCGACGATAATTAAGCATAGGTTGGCAGCAGGCTGCAACAAAATACTGTCGAACAGGTGGCTCCTCTATCCCAGTGGGACAAAACTGGATATCAGACCCTGCCGTAGGCGGTAAAGGGGCTGGCGACGTGATGATGACGCGTTTACCAGCCGGTTACAATTAACTGTCAGATAATAGGCGCCATTTTCAGAAAACTGGAATAAAATATTCAATATGAGAGGTCTTTGAAGTTCAAAAGTGGTTTTAGCTTGTTTGTAACATCCGGAGAGCTCGGAGAGCTCCGACACAGAACCCTTTACAAACCGTCACCGAAACGCAGACCCCAAAGGTCAGCGATCCACTGATCCAAACATCAAATTAATTATACATAGTGGAATAATTCAATTTGGTTAATGGACCGCTGACAATTTCGCAGACTTCAAACCGTACATGTCATCCTATTGCGCAAATTGTTACCAGTAACGAAACCAAATGCCGGTCACAAAGGCTCATCTGTTTGCCTAATTGACTTCGGGATTTAATGGTTCCAGGATCAATACTGGCTGACATAACTTCTTCCAGACGAGAAAAAGAGTGTTGAGCTGTATCGAATAGGAAATAACCGCCCATGTGGAGTGTATGGTGTAACCAACACATAAAAGAATCTAATCGTCATCATCACTAGCCCTTTTTTCCGTCTATTGTAGGGTCGGGCGCACATTTTTGTCCTATCGGGACCGAAGAGGGATCTGTTAGATGGCAATTTAACGTAGCTGACTCCCGACCGAACAGTTCGTTATTTATGTCGGCCAATTTCCTTGATTGGGGCACCGACCTTCCACAACATCAACAGCTCCTAATCCTCCCCCCTATGAATCGGTGAGGTACACATCTTGTCCCTCTGAATGGACACAAGGGCGGTATATTGGACGGTGGTTTTCCGCAGTCTATTGTTCGTCGGGGCACATCACGGATGCCAGGGAGCGAGCTCCTACACCTGGAAATTTTGTCTCATCTTCGAGGTGGGGTGGCTACTGTCGAGGGAGAGAGAGAGGTCCTGAAAGCGCCTTTCGTCGCATGGTGGTCCCGTGTGGTGTGGAATGCGATTTGCGCGTAAAAGTAACCCTCTCTACAATGGAACGGGTAGACGAGGCAAAATTCCCAAGTGTCAGAGGTTCACCCCTTGCGGTCGAGTAAAATTGCCGTCCATATGTCCATTCACAGGGACAAAGATAGGTATCCAACCCTACCATAGGCGGGAAAAGGGTTAGTAGTTGGTTTTGCTTTTTAAATGATGTGTAATAAAATCGAACACACCAATCTGGTGCCAGGTTTGGAAAGTGATCAAGGAAGAAAAAAAAGGGATGAGGGAAATGGCTTCTGCCATTGGAAGTAGTCAAAGCAGTAGAAGGGTTAATGGGGGTCACGTTGCGACAGAACTTGTTTCGTCTCATTAAATCTCTCACGCTCAAAATGACACGTGTTACGATGTTAACCTCGATTCTCTAATACATATATATGAACGAGATGACGATATTGTTTAGGGTTTCATCAGTGACTGTGACGCCACCATTTGCAAAATGAGAGAGGGATCCAGGGGTAGGGGGGACCAAAGAGAGAGGGAGGGAGAGACAAAGATGTACAAGACTAGATAGTGCAGCAAGACATTTATTAATGGCAACGTGAATCTCCTTTCAAATTTATTCATGGCTCCAGTTGACGGGTTATTGGATAGCACGCCATCTCATTATTTTTAAGTAGCACAGATGTGGCTAATTTCGACTGACCTCTGACAAAACTGTGATATTAGAACAATAGCCAACTGAGGTAACAACAAAGAGTCGCTTGAAATGATAGACATATTGCCTGTCATCAGACGGCCAAAACATTTCAAGCTACCTACAGAATGTGACTTCCGTTTCACACCCACAGACTATTTCCTGCTCCCCTCCCCTTTCCCTCTCCATAACACGTGTTGCCCTGCAAGAAAATGACAAACCCCCCCCCCCCCCATCTTACTTTCTTAGTAAATAAGTTCTAACCGCTTCTGTCAAAAAATAGTCCTTCCCACAGTAAAGTAACTCCTAACCGTTATGCCGCCTATGGCAAAGTCGGGCACCCATCTTGTCTTCCTCTGATTCGTTTCGTTGGTGTTTTAGGACCCTTCAACAACAACATCATTAGAGTCCCGTGCACTGCATAGTTCTAGTACAGAGACTGCATAGACACTACACTAACGCGACGATTATTGGGCATTAGAGGGGAGCGGCGAATTGCGTTGGACACACCAGTTCTCGTCTGATCACTGAAATTAAGCAGCGCAACCCCAGCTAGTACTGACATGGGTGGCCGCTTGGGAAAACTGGGTACTGCTAATCTTTGCATCAGAACTATGCTGTGGACAGGGCTCTAATGACCTTTGTAGTTAAAGGGCCCTAAAACACCAACAAACAATTGGGCATTAGCAGTAACCAGTTTTCCCAAGCAGCCACCCATGTTAGTACTAGCTGGGGTTGCGTTGCTTAACTTCTGCCGCTCCCTATATTGGACGGTGTTTTCCCCAGCCGGCAGTTTATCATGGTTGGACACTCCACCGCCGCCAGGAGGAGAGCTATTACACCAGGGAATTTTCCCTCATCCATTCGTTACGTGCAAATGCTTTCTTACACCACACGGGACCTCTGTTTTACTGCTCATCCGAAGGAAGGAAGAAGCCAACCCACCTCAATCCAGTACCGAACACGGAAACAATAGCGTAGTAAATCTTGCAAGCCACCTATTGAGCCCTTGAGGCTGGTCTCACAGCGCCTCCCCACAGCGCAAATAGAAAAATAATGCTTATTAATCGTCGGCCTATACTGTTCGTTGGGGCACTCCACCAACCTTCTACACGGCGTTTTTCCGCAGCCAGCTGCCGACCAAACCTCCAAGCTTTATCGTCGTATCCTGCTCGTTGGGGCAGTCCACCGACGACGCCTGGGAGTGAGCTCCTACACCTGGGAATTTTGCTTCATTCAACCGTTACATAGTAGTGGGGGTTATTTTACGTCCAAATGTAATCGTAAGCCACACAGAACCACGGTCTCCTCCTATCTCTCCTCCTCTCTCTCCCTCTGTCTCACCTACCTATATCCGGTATTGAATCTGAAACCTGCGCTATAGAGGTGGGTCATGGACAGTTGAGGAGGAGCAAATAGAAGTGAAGAGCACATGTGTTCGCCGCCATGTTATAACCGTCACCTAGTGAGGTCCTCTGAAGACACCACAGGAAGACAAATGATCAAGGTACTGTATGCAGGAATTGTAGCAAAAAGCATAATTTTCAAAATAACTGGGCGTTCCGGAACTTTGTGACCTCACTGTATACTGTATATAAGATTTTCAGAAGGTCCAAATCCGAGATTAAGAAACTTGTTGGATTTGATATCTAAACTGACCTCAAAGATGAAGAACAGCGATCAAACCTAGTGACCACCAGGAAGTTGCTAATCTTACCTGGTGGGGATTACACTGCTGTCGCTCTCGAAGACAGCACAACCTTTGAGGATGATATGTAGTCATGGCAACCAGAAAGCGCTGATGTGGCATATAGGAGAATCAAATCTAGAATTGTATTTCCTCTCTATGCATCATCAAAAGTTTGTCCCGCCTGTGGCAGAGACGGGTGTCAACGTTCCAGTCCTCAACTCCCACCATACTCCCTCAACCCCAATTCACCCCACACACCATCACATTCCTTCGTACACCCTGCTCCCACGTCTGCTTGGCCTTTCTCTGCTCCTGGTGCTTCCAATAACCTGCGTCCTAATGATTGATCTAACAACTCCCCCTCGATTCTTCTCATCACATGTCCCTACCACCTCAATCTATTCTCTCTCACCTTTCGAGCGGCTCATCTCGCCGGATCACTGAAGTTAAGCAACGCAACCCCAGCCAGTACTGACATGGGTGGCTGCTTAGGAATACTGGGTACCGCTAATGCCCAAAATCATCGCATTAGTGAAGTGTCTGTGCAGTCTGCATTTGAACTACGCATTGTACGGGGCTCTAATGTCTTTGTAGTTCAAGGGCCCTAAAACACCAACGAACGAATCTCTCACGTTTCCTACGATGCCCCCATCCTCAATCCTTCCTAATTCTTACTTTGATTGGTGAGACACCTCTGACCATGGGAACCCCCCAAGGAACTGAGGCCTGGAATCCACAAGAATCATGGAAAGGTTGTCTGTGAGAGGATGCCGCCCTACTACACTATTTCCACTCTATCTAAAACGCTCTAAGATGTGGCAGGCGATTACTGTCCAATCCGAAGACACCCCTCCCACGCAGCCACAACAGCTACTAACCCTTTTCCCGCCTATGGTAAAGTCGAACACAGATCTTTATCCCGTTGGGACACATTAGTGATCTGCTGGACGTTATGTTTATGCAGCCGGCTGCCAACCTAACTATTCACCAATGCCAGGGGGCGAACTCCTGCACGAGGCAATTTTATTGTTCTTCATCCATGAAGAAAAACTTCCTTTACTTGCAGGTAAAACTTCCTTTGCTTCATTTCCTAGTCGACTAAAGGCTAGGGTGACCATTTTTTCCGCGGGCCAATCCGGGGCATTCCCCCCTTCAAAAAAAGAAATGTTTTTTAATTTCTTTTCCAAAATAGTATTAAAAGGAATGAAAGCGGAACATACAAATACAGTAAAAATTATTTAAAGTATAAATAATTCGTACAAAAGATTAGTTGTATTTTCAAAGGATTAGTTGTATTTTGCCGATACTGTGTATGTCACGCATCATCGTTCCCTTATCCCGCCTGTGACAGGGACCCACCAGATCCCTGTCCACTCAACACATTGCCATATACTTACGTACAGTCTTCCCTTGCCCCTGGTGTTTCCAACCACCTGTATTCCTGTAACGGACAAAACGAGCTCCCCTCTTGTCAGTACACGTTCATACTACCGCATTCTACTCTCCCTCATTCTTTCCTCGATGTACCCATCACCAAATGGATAATAATAATAATGTCCCCCACCCCAAATTTAATGCCGCAACCACTACACTTATTTATCGTTACGAGCCCCCACACCTGGAAAAGAAGTGCTGCTTCCAATAATTCCTAGGGTACGCCATACTTCAATGGGAACTCTGTCTGGTCCTATCGCTTTCCGACCTTGCATTTTCTCTAGGGTCATGACTACTTCCTCCTCCGTTACCCTATCCAGCACCCCCGACGCAGTAGGATTGGTGCCAATGTCATCTCCCCCACTGCAGCATTCAAGAGGCTGTGGAAATACTCTTCCCACCTCTTCTTTACTTCAGCAGGGAGGAACAGAATCCTACCTTTACTATCCTTCAGCGTTATGACTCGGAGTATATATTTATTTGCCGATATGTCACCCCCCCCACACACACATAAAACATGCTTCATACGCGTATCCATGCGGACGGCAGAGCTGGAATCCGGGAGGAATGGTCACCCTACTAAAGGCGCACACGGTGTGTCTCTTTGTCCAGAAAGAAGCCACCTAAGGGGGATAGAATTGACCTTCCTTGATGTCGGTAAGGGCGGCTTATTGCGTTGGACACACCAGTTCTCGTGTGAACTGGGTGCCGCTAATACCCAAAAAGCGCCACATTAGTGTGGCGCCTGTGTAGTCTCTGCATCAGAGCTACGCAGTGGATGGGGCTCTAATGACCTAGTAGTTGAAGGGCCCTAAAACACCAACGAAACAACCAAAAGGGACACTCTTTCTCTACCAGCGCCAGGGGGCGACCTCCACCAGTTGGGAATTTTGCTGATCTACACTTTTTACATAGAAATGGTTCTTTTGCGTGCTAGTGGCACAGTACATACCAAACGGGGCCACGGCTTTACTTCCCATCTAACAACAGGTGGACTTCGGGCCTTCTCCCTCTCCCCTCGTCTGAAAAGAGTGAAATCTCTCAGCTAGGATCGATCTAGTCACCATGGACTTCTACGCCACCGAGACAGACTGGTCAACATTAAGTTGATTGGCATGTGACATTGTTGGCGACAGCAAATTATTTAAAGGTGTAGGTAGGCAGGTTCGCGAGGTGCTGCAGTACCCCTCCTCCTCCTCCTCCCAGATGAGTAATCAGTAACATGTCATTATTTCATGTCAGCACGCGAGACGTCCCGTGGTCAGTTGTAGCTTCCGCCGTCACACATATAATGGGGAACGCCCCCACTGTATTAATTTTCTATTGACCCAGCTGGAACCTAAGCTTCAATGCAAATATGAACAGTTCATTTTTAGTACGAAGGATCTCCCTCTCCTCAATATCCACTACTGAAATCCATTAACGCATCAGGTCCAAATGGATTTCCAATATATGCATAGAGTGAAGAGGTTGGGGGAGACCTCCCCAACATTTAAAACAAATGTTACATATTTCGACTAAATGGTATTTAGCATGTGAAAGCCATTCTTTTTCTAGAGGGGCTATCACTTCCGCTCAGAGAGCCCTGTTTCTAGTCCCTTCGATAAAGTGAATAATATTTATTGTTGCTATGGTACGGTCTTAACATAACATCATTAAATTTCATTTCTATAGGCTCCCCGCTAACAGGATGGAGTACATCCATCACGAGTATATCTTTTTTCCCAGTAAATCGCAGAGTAGAAATATAGGACGGACTATGGGGCAAGGGTTCTTTGACTAGTTGCAGACACCAAGCTGTGGAAGTGCGGGCTCCAAAACACGAAATTTTCATTTAGATAAACCTATTTTTTACAACATACAGAAAGGGTTGTTTAAGGTGCGGCTGAAAATAGGAAATCCTAAGGAAACGTCACGAAAGGAAGGTGGAGGACCAGATGGAAAAACACAGAAATTTAGACAAATTCAGCAGTTGCAGGAGGAGTATAACCGTCACTCTTTAGAAATAAAGTCTAGCGGCTGCATTCAGGTTGGAAACACAAGTTCTCGTCTGATCACTGAAGTTAAGCAACGCATATTTTTCGCTTGCTTTCTTGGAGTCTAAGGGTCCTTCAACTACAAGTATTAGAGCTCCGTCCACTGCGTAGTTCTAATGCTGGAACTGCACAGAAGCTACGTTAATGCGACCATTTTGGGGTATTAGCAGCGCAAATTTTTCCCAAGCGGCCACCCATGTTAGTACTAACTGGGGTTGCGAGAACTGCAACACAATACAGCCACGCAGTGCCCAACGCAATACAGCCACTCCCTTAAACACCGCAACCCCTGATAGTTCTAGCACGGGGGAGCACTGGATACTGATAATACCCAAATCGTAATAATCGTGTAGTTTCTGGGCAGACTCTGCATTATAACTGCACAGAGAACGGGGCTCTAATGACCATCGTAGATGATGGGCCCTAGAACACCGAGGGAGCGGCGAGGTGCGTTGGACACACCAGTTCTCGTCTGATCACTGAAGTTCAGCAACGCAACCCCAGCTAGTACTGGCAAGGGTGGTCGCTCGGGAAAACTGGGTACTGCTAATACCCAAAAATCGTCGCATTAGTGTAGTGTCTGTGCAGTCTATGCATTAGAACTATGCAGCGGACGGGTCTCTAATGACCATGTAGTTGATGGGACCTAAAACACTAACAAATAATAATAAACTAGAACACCGACGAAGCAAAACAACTCCTACTCCTTTTCCCGCTTATAGCAGAGTCGGGTACCCATCTTGTCCTTCGGAATGGACATAGGGCGATATATTGGTCATAGTTTTTTCTGCTGCCGGTTGCCGGCCAAAGCTGCAACCGACGCCAGGGTGCGAGCTCCTACACCTGGAAATTTTGCCCGTTGCATAGTAGAGAGGGTTCTTTTACGTGCAAGTGCCTTCGTACACCCACACGGGACCCCGGTTTTACTTGTCATCCGAAAAAAGGCACATCGTGGCCACATTGGGAAAACTGAGTACTGCTAATACCCAAAAATCGCCGCATTAGTGTAGTGTTTGTGCAGTCTCTGCATACGAACTATGCTGTGGACGGGGCTCTAATGACCTTTGTAGTTGAAGGGCCCTAAAACAACAACAAACCCAACGAACAGTAGACCGACGAGAAATAAGTAAATGTCTTATTGTCTTATAGGGGTTTTCAGCTTTGGTCAGCAACCGGGTGTGAAAAACACTGCCCAATATATCGCCCTTGTGTCCATTCAGAGGGACAAGAGGAGTACCCGACCCTGCCATAGGCGGGAAAAGGGCTAGGAGTTGCTTTGCACCATATTTTTAATTTAGTTTGTATGTTCTCCTAGATCTTATTTTCTGTTCCGGCAGAGATAGCGCCATCTCTGCAGCCCGGCGCGGATCCAAGGGGGGGGGGGGGGG
>JAAFCE010009109.1:6184934-6207638 GCA_013389805.1 Trigoniulus corallinus
TTGGGTCGACATTGACACTGACAAATGAAAATTGCGTTTCCAATCGCTGCCTATGGCTCAAGCCTCCCTGCAACCCCCCCCCCTGACGGAAATCCTGGATCCGCCCCTGTCTGCAGCTATATCTCGCCTTCAATTCTTCATTTGCTCATAATCGACCCAAAAACAACGTGGAAAAAAAGAAAACACTGCTTTACAGGTGTTTGCTCTCGTTTCACGCAAATTTTCTAAACAAATATTAGTCTACCGATCAAGAGGAGAATGTCTCAGAAATCACATACTAGACTTCAAAAGACAGAAACTGCAGTTAGTAGACAAGAAACATCCCAAGTTGATTTTATGACACTTACTGTAAGAAACAGTAAGAAGATGGTTTCAGCAAAGTGATTTTCTTGCAAACAGCTTTAGCAGCACTGCAACCCTGTACTCAATAAAAGAAGAACCAAAGAAGATAATTAAACGTATCATTCTTAGGTGTCCTTTCGATTCCCAAAGTACAATTTCTTGAAAAGCTCCTATCAAGAATTAAGAAGAGGGTGTGCGTGGGGAGGTAGCAATCTAAAAGATATGAGAGACTGGAGAGAATACAAATCAAATAATCATTCAAGTGGAATACAAAAGCAAGTGCCTAATACACACACCAGTTAACAACCCTGAAATGCATCGTGAAATTATTAGTTTGCTAATATTGAACAGTGAAACGAGAGGAGGTACTATTCTCAGCCTGTGGAATAGCTTTGACGAAAGAGGAAGAAGGAAATGGGGGTTACAAAGAGACACACAAAACACAATAGGAGGAACAAAAAGGAAAAGGCGATAAAAACGACGAAAATCGCTTACGACAATTTCCTATATATTAGTTTTCACAGATTGTGCAACTTTCTACTCTTAATTCTCCCATAAGAAATGCATGAATGAATTTCGTTTCAAAACCAATTCTGTAAACGTGTTGATTGCCACAGTATTTTGGGTGAAAAGGAAGAAGGGTTAACGGAGGAAGGGGGGAGCAATTCTGCGATTATTCACAATGATTTCTTATTTTCCGGTAAAAAGAGTTTGGAACCGAAACTTTTCAAGCACTAACAAAATCTTACGGAAGACACAGAAAACAGTCTGATTACAAATACATCTACAAGGGGCATCCTGTTTCTGTGGCTCAGTGATTAGCGAACTCAACCGTTGCAGGCTCAATCGTGAGCGACACTCGCAGCACTTTGGTGTGTCCAGGGAAACACTGTAGGGACCTTGAAGGTGAAGAGAGAGGTCATTATTTCGACTCTCTGAGTATGATAAAGATCGGGCCTAATTCAAAACATTATAATGTTATCATGGGCCAGCATTCGGTAACACTTGTCGTGAGTCACCTGCTAATAGTCATTAGTCACGGCCCCAGCAGATATACATACATTCACAGCTGGGGAGATGCAACAGATACTCACACAGTGATTCGCACTAACCATCAGCCTCCTGACGGCCCGAACCATCGGTGCAACGTGTACGATATCTCCTAATCCAATTTCAGTCAAACGCGATATAGTTGGTCCCAGGACTGCAGTCCGGAGAGACGCGCCCAGACATCTCCAGACTTTCTCCTGACAAAAAATGCATATAGTCTGTCTTTTGTTTCATTTATCTTTGATCATCCGCGCATCATTTCGTGAACTTACATCTTCAGGACTGATCAACCAAAGGCTGCCCAAACACACTCATAGAAAGCCCAACGTTCCCCTTCCATTGGAAGTGAAGTAAAGACGTGGTACCATGTGGTGGTGTGGTGTATCATGTAGTAAGCACCTCAAAGAACCATCTCTACTATGCAACGGGTAGATGAAGCAAAACTTCCCAGGTGTAGAACCTCCCCTGGCGTCGGGGAAGTGCCCTAACGAACAGTAGATCGACGATAAATAAGCTTAGGGGTTGAAGTTATGATTTGAAGTCGAATGGATAAAATACTTTCTAAATTATCGCCAATGTATCCATTACGGGGGACAACGATGGATAACCGACACTGCCATAGGTGGGAAAGGGGTTAGTATTCGTAGTTGATTGGTGTTAGAATTAGTCACATCCAGCATGTCACATGGAACAGCCATATGGGTGCCTTCAGAGATTTGATCCAGCAACTGTGGAATTACGAAAATGCCATAAACCCACTGAATTTTCGCGACATACCATTCCTTAGAGCGGCCGAGTTGCGCTGGACACACCAGTTCTCGTGAGATCACTGAAGTTAAGCGACAGAAACCCACGTTAGTACCAACATGGATGGTTGATAGTGAACGCTGGGTGCTGCTAATTTCCCCTCTCTTACATCCCCTACACCCACCACCTCCTCAATCGCGAGCAACCTCCTTGGGATTCAGTCTGTTATGGCTGCTTGGCTTACACCCCAACCCATGAACGAAAAATACATACAGCAGTCTACCAAATTAAATCGCGCCTAGGATCGAAAATGTGTTACACTCCCGAATTAAGGTCATAAAAGCCCTTTCTAGGATAAATAAAATAGGAGCGGCTGTATTGCACTGGACACATCAATTATGGTTTGATAGCAAATAACTCCAGATAGTAAGTACGAGCATGGGCGACCAGTTGGGAACACTGGGCACACACAGCTAATACCCAAATCGTTGTAACAGCGTAGTGTCTGTGCCGACTACATTAGAACTAAGCAGCGGACGGGGCTCTAGTGACCGTTGTAGTTGAAGGGCCCTAAAACACCAACGAAAAAAAAATGAAATGGGTAGATAGGGCAAAAAATCCCAGGTTTGCCCCCTGGATTCGGGGGAGTGCCCCAACCAACACGTAGGCCGACGATAAATAAGCATTTGGTTTGCAGTTTTGGTGGTAGCCGGCTCCAGAAAATATTACCCGTGTGTATCTTGTGAGGGACATGGGTACCGCTACCCTCAACTAGGCAGAGGAGGGATCTTTATGACCATTTTAGTTGAAGGGCCCTGGAATAAAATATGAGAAAGTCGACAAATTACCAGGTTTAGGATCTCGTCTTCCTGGCGCCATTGATCGAAAATACTTTTGCGAAATAAATAGGCCAGCGTTCAGAGACGTAGCAATGTTTTAGGAGCCCCACAGTGGTCTGAAATCATGTTTTAGTGGGACATGTGTAATAGTGCAATGAAGTAAACCTAACATGAAGTGTAGTTGTAAATTTTTGAACAAAATATAATTTTATAATTCTGAATACAATGTTTTTTCAAGTTTCAAATTAGTACATTGAAGTTGGGGGAACCTTACACAACATCAAAGATCTGATTCACTGCCTGATGAATCCACATACTCTTTGTCACTATCAGAACCTTGTTGGAAAATAGGGAGATTTCATTTTTCAAATCATCTTCTGGTAAATTTGGTACCCTGGATTCAATGTTATGTCTTATTTCATTTCTTGCAAAGACAGTATTAGCACGAGAAAGGAGATGTTCAGTGAAGAGAAAATAAATTAACTCCTTTCGTGTCACACCTTCCTTGAGATCTCATAGTAATAAAAATTAACCTTCCGTCCACAAGGTGGGGTCTTGGCAGACCCCAGACCTACAAAATTGTGCCTACACATGTACCACATTCTCCAATCTTAACCAACCTTTCGGTACCTGTTCTCCGATGTTTTCTTTACCTATCTAGGGAAGTTGGCAGGTATCCTAAGTAATTAGAATAATTTATTTCTGGTTAAGCAATGCAACCCAAGTTAGTACCAACATGGTTGGCTGGTCAGAAACACTGGTTACAAAGGCAGAAATGGGAGCAGGATGTCCATAAGGATTTGGTAGTGTCTGGGACGGATGGGGACCTGGTGGGAGATAAGCAGGAGTGGAGGACTAGACCCTGCAGATCTGACCCTGTCATAGGTGGGAAAAGGGTATGGTGATGATGATGTCTTGTCTTCTTGGGTAATATAGAATTTTTACAGCATGTTTCCAAATTATTTTCATTGCTAAAGCTTTATATGGATGCAAAAAAAGCAACTCCTAACCCTTTTCCCGCCTATGGCAGGGTCGGGTACCCATTTGTCCCTCTGAATGGACACAGGGTGATATATTGGCCGGTTGCCGGCCAAAGTTGCACCCCTACGCTTATTTATCGTCGGTCTAGTGTTCGTTGGGGAATGCTACCGACGCCAGGGGGCGAGCTCCTACACCTGGAAATTTTGCCTCATCTACCCGTTGCGTAGTAGAGAGGGTTCTTTTACGTGCAAGTGCCATCGTACACCCACACGGGACCTCGGTTTTACTTCTCATCCGAAAGAAGGCACACTCGCGGCTTCTCTCTCGCCCGAAAGAAGCCGACCCACCACGGTCCAGTATCGAACCTAGGACTACTGGCGTAGTTGCCGAGTGAGCTAACCACTACACCACCGCGGCGGGTCTAAAGCTTTATATGGATGGTATTTAATTTAATATCCATAATAACGCCCTTAATCTGAATATTTAAGCCTTGAAAATCAAAAAGTATTTTGGGGGTAATCACAGACCCCACCTTGTAGTGTGTGCCAGAAATCGTCACCTTGTCGTCGGAAGGTTAAAAATAAATAACTTCCGCAGGTCTGAACACTTTAGGATGGGTGTCAAAACAAAGGTAACAGACCACAGAATGATCCTAAATCGTTTCCAGAATGGAAGAAAGGGTACTATTTTTTTCCCACAATAACAAGTCCCAAAGAATTATTAAAAAATCAGTTGTTGTCCTCTTAAACTACATGTGATCATATCTTGACCCCTGTTAACTTAAAAAGACAATTTGGAATGCTTATAGCAGCAAAAAGAATTCCCAATAAACTTTGTAAAATGACTGCATGAGAGCACAAAACACAATGACCTGAATCACGGATGAAGCGAAATATGCAACATCTTCATAAATGTGGACTTTGTAAGCTTTTAGTGCTGTTAAATGAAAAGAAATGTAATTGATTGTTGTTCATTTAAGACAGGAGATGATTCAGTCACAAGAAAATGGCAATTATTTTGTAATTTGCTGACATGAGTTTTTTCTTAAATGTCCCACTAAATTTGCATTTCCGACCACTGTGCGCCCTTGGCAAATATCTACTATGTTATCCTTAAACTACACACCACTTTTAACAGTCATAGCGCCCTGCGCCTCATGCTCCTTGAACCCTTGGCATTTGTCCCATTGCCAACGCGTTGCTCGTCTCAGTCGGCGTCATACTAGATGTTACACCATTAGGTCGCCAGCCGGTTGAGAACTCCTTTTCCGTCATAATTTTCCGGCGAACCAAGAGAAATTTCTTCCCCAAAAAAGTTCGGTAAACGTTAAATGGGCAGGTGTTATTACAGAAACTTGGTAGCCGGCTGCGTAACAAAATCGAGAAAAAAAATTCTTCACTGTGTTCAATGCAGCAACGGAATAAAACACTGTACTTTTGCTATACATCTGGTGTTTCAAAATATGGAATGGCATTTTGGGTATCAAAATGGTGCTCTTAGAAATGGACAATACCTGAATATCTTTCTAACTAGCAACTCCTAGTCCTCTTCCCGCCTATGGCAGTGTCGGGTACCCATCTTGTCTTTCTCAATGGACACAAGGGTGATATATTCGACAGTTGTTCCACAGCCGGTTGCCTACCAAAGCTAAAACCCCCATGCTTATTTATCGTCGGTCTACTGCTCGTTGGGGAATTCCACCGAGGTAAGGGGGCGAGCTCCTACACCTGGAAATTTTGCTTCCTCTACCCGTTGCATAGTTGGTTCTTTGCTGTTTTAGGGCCCTTCAACTAACAGGTCATTTCAGCCACGTCCACTACGTAGTTCTAATGCAGCAACTGAACAAACACTACAGTAATGCGACGATTTTTGGATATTAGCAGTACCCAGCTTTCCCAAGCCGCCACACATGTCAGTACTAACTAGGGTTGCGTTGCTTAACTTCAGTGATCAGACGAAAACTCGTATGTCTAACGCAATAAGCCACTCTCCCGTTTCTTAGGGTTCTTTAACGTGGAAATGCTATAGTACACCACACGGGACCTCGGTTTTACTTCTCATCCGAAGGAAGGCGCACTCGGGGCCTTTCCCTCGGTCGAAAGAAGCCAATCCTCCTTGGCCTATTATAGATCCTGGAATCACTGACGCAGTTACCGAGCACGCTACCCACTGCGCCGTTCGCAAGCTGAGTTGCGTTGGACACACCACTTCTCGTCAGATCACTGATGTTAAGCAGAAGTTAGTACCAACATAGGTGGCTGGTAGTAAACGTTGGGTGCTGCTAATTTCCCCTATCCCATATCCCCTACACTCACCTCGTCCTCACCCACGATTCCCACTGCTTGGCTTACCCTCCAACCCACTAGCGTTAGCCCCCAAGGCGAGATTGAATATTTTTCTCAATAGAAACCCAATTTCCATCAGAATGGATACTCATAAACAGCTTTCTTGCAGTAAGGCAGCTGTGGTATTATTTTCAGAAAATATTGTTATGAATTCTGCTAAATTTGGTCGAAATTGGTACTATACTACTGGTGGCTTAAAAGGTGGAAACCGGGGGGTGAGGAGGAGAGGGCAAAACACAGGTGTCACCCTAATCGACTACCAACCATTCTACTTAAATCTACGGATCATAAACCAAATCTTCCAATAAAATAGCCCAAATTGGGTAGAAAAAAAATATCAAACAGTAACAGGATACAATCCGAAAATCACAACACGAATGTTTGATGTCTGTCAGTGCGACAAACAAAAAACACCAGAGATTTCCAGTCTGCTACATCAAGGGTCCAAATTCAGGAAATCAACTTTTATAGTAAAGGTCCAATGTATCTTAAAGAAACTGCTGCACCCCTTGATCCTTGAGCAGCTGCCGGTGCTGTCACCTCATGAGGAAAGGAAAAAGACCTTTTTCAAATCCTATCCAAGAACGGAAGTATGGATCTCAAATTCTCTGCCTTCCATCAAAAGAAATAAGTTCCGAAACCACTGAAGTAGAATTAAGAACCTTAGATTGCATTAGGGCCTAAGAACTATTCTCCCATATATTTATTATTTGAGAAGAAATCCCGTAAACAGGCCACAACAACAAAATATGATTTCAAGTGAACGTAATTTCTGCCATTTTTTCTAAAAACATACAGGTCATAATGATCCCGCCGCGGTGGCGCAGTCAGTAGCGTGCTCGATAACTGCGCAGTGGTTCTAGGTTCGATACTGCACCGAGGTGGGTTCGCTTCTGTCGGGAGAGAGAGAGGCAAGCCGTGAGTGTCATTCTTTCGGTTGCGAAATAAAACCGAGGTTCCGTGTGGTGTACGATGTCAAGGAACTGCTAACCCTTGCCCCTCTGAATGGACACAAGGGTGATATATTGGACAGTTATTTTCCACAGCCGGTTGCCGACCAAATCTCCAATCCCTATGCTTATTTATCGCCCACCTACTGTTCGCTGGGGCACTCACTCTACCGAACTTCTGCACCTGGAAATTTTGCCTCCTCTACCCGTTGCATAGTAGAGCGGGTACTTTTCTGTGCAACTGCCATCGTACACCCCACGGTACCTCGCAGTTACCCACTACCCCACCGAGGCGAGTCCGTGTGGTGTACGATGTCCGCCGTTACACGTAAAAGATCCCCCTCTACTACGCAACGGGTAGATGAGGTGAAATTTTCAGGCGTAGAAGCTCACCTCTGGCGTCGTTGGAATGTCAAAACGAACAACAAAGTGACGATATATAAGCATAGGGGTTGCAACTTTGGTCGGCAGCCGGCTGCGGAAATACACCGTCCAATATATTACCCGTATGTCCATTCAGAGGGACAAGATGGGTACCCGACCTTGCCACAGGTGGGAAATGGATTAGGAGTTGCTTTGTTGCTTTAGTCCAGAGTCAATGATGATCAAGGGGTCGATTGGGGGTTGACATCTAAATATTTATTTCAATGCATTGTTCGTTACTTTCTTCGAGGGCCAACAAGTAACTCCTAACCCTTTCCTCACCTATGGCAGGGTTGGGTACTTATCTTGTCCCTCTGAATGGTCACAAGGGTAACATATTGGACAGTGTTTTCACCAGTCAGTTGCCGACCACAGCTGCAACCCCAATACTTATATAGCATTAGTCTTTGATTCACTGGGGCATTCAGTCGAACTCTTAGGCAAGGCGCAAAATGAGGCCGCAGGGTGACGCAGCGTGACGCAGCCCTGCGAAATTCTGATAGCAGGCAATCACCGCACATTGAATCGCAGTTTTTCAACATACTGGTTTGCAATTTGCGTCAACTAAAATGGCTTTCAACGTAACAGTGATTGTCTTCTAGCAGAATTTCGCAGGACTGCGTCACATCGCGTCACCCTGCGGCCTCATTTTGCGCCTTGCCTTACACCTGGGTATTTCAATTCATCTATCCCTTGCATAATAGAGAGGGTTCTTTTACGTGCAGACCTCAGTTTTACTTCTCATCTACCTCTCTCGCCCGAAAAGAAGTCAACCCACCTAGATCCAGAGCGGCGAGTTGTGTTGGACACACCAGTTCTCGTCTGATCACTGAAGTTAAGCAACGCAAGCCCAGTTAGTACTGACATGGGTGGTCACTCGGGAAAGCTGGGTACTGCTAATTCCCAATAAATTGTCGCATTAGTGTAGTGCCTGTGCAGACTATGCACTAGAACTATGCAGTGGACGGGTCTCTAATGACCTTGTAGTTGATGGGACCTTAAACACCAACAAACCAACCAAACCAACCTAGATCCAATATCGAACCAAGAACCACTGGCAGTTACCGAGCACGCTACCCACTGCGCCATCGAGGTGGGATCTTGCATACGGCATATCAGGTGTAAATTATAGATAAAACTGTAAGGGAGGGGTGTTTTTGGGTATTAGCAGCACCCAGTTTTCCCAAGCGGTCACCCAGTTTTCCCAAGTGGTAACCCATGTCAGTACTAGCTGGGGTTGTCTGCTTAACTTCAGCGATCAGACGAGAACTGGTGTCCAATGCAATAAGCCACTCCCTTTCCGTTTCCAACTAGTAATCAATCCAGCAATGATGAAACAAAAAACGTCCCTTCGCAGATGCCATTGATCGAATTAACAGTGACGATCTAAAAAAAACAGCCACAGCTTGAAGTGATATATGGTGGACTACGTCAACGACCTCTAGTGGAAATGAAGGGATTCCCCCTGTGGAAATGAAGTGAAAATGAAGGGATTCCCCCTACAATTATTACGGCAGGTCATGCAGGGCTCGGAAGCGCAGAAGATAGAGGGATCGTTTACTCAGCGGCTCCAACGGAGCAGTGCACCTTTCGACGGATGAAAAATAACGCCGTAGCCCCGTGAGGTGTATGGGAGCGGTGAATTGCTTTGGACACACCAGTTCTCGTCTGATCATTGAAGTTAAGCAGCGCAACCCCAGCTAGTACTGACATGGGTGGCCACTTGCAAAAACTGGGTACTGTTAATACCCAAAAATCATCGCATTAGAATAGGGTCTTTGGAATTATTATTATTATTATTATTTATTTCAACCGCCCAGAGGGCACAATATAAATACAAATCAAATTGCATACAAGACAAATTATTTCAAATAGTACAGTTAAACAAAAGTAGAAATTCGCACTGGAGGCACCTCAGGCCTTCCAAAGAGTATGCCTAGACCGATTGACGTCCAGCATGGCAGTATACAACACTTTTTTAAAGTGGAGACATGACTTTGCACATTTCAAACGGGAGCATGTAAAAACTTTCTCACGGATGGACAACGGTAAGGAGTTCCATGCGAAAAGTGTATTGAAGGGGAAAAACTTATTAAGAACCGTAGAAAAGGACTGAATAGTTTTAAATTTGAAACGTCGGGTGGATCTTATGCCAGGCAAAGCTTCGAAAAGGTTAGTAATATCATGAAAAGGATGTGCAGAAAAACGTAAGGCCGAAGACAGTTCGACTAACCGGTAGTATATAAGTATATAGTTAAAGGCCAGTAGGCTGTGCTGTGAACACACTAGCGTAACACTGTTAAAAGGGTGTAACCGAAAAATCATACGGAGAAGACGGTTATAAGCAATCCATAAAGGGGGAAGTGCCTTCATAGAGGTGGAAGAATAGACTGTGCAAGAATATGCCATGGCTGGTAAGACTTTTGTTTTAAACAGAATTAGGAGCTCTTTACGAGACAAAATATTTTTGAGCCGGAGAAACAAGTATAATAAGGAGTTTAAGTGGGATGCTAGAGAAATAATGTGTTTTTCAAAAGTTAAGTGGCAATCAAACTGTACTCCAAGGACTGTGATCAGAGGGGCTCCCATGGCCACAGGCATTTTGCTCGGGTCAGACACAAAAATACAAAACTCAGTTTTGTCCTTGTTAAGGCTCATATTATTATCCAAGTACCATCGATGTAGTTGTGCTACTCATCCCAAAAGCACCTGACAGGACGTAGGAATATTTGAAAATTCACAGGTCAGACCAAAATTATTGTCGTCTGCATATATCCATTTGAGTAGTCCAGACAGTATTTCAGCAACCCTAACAGTGCCAACATTATAAAGCAAAGGCCCAAGTACTGACCCTTGGGGAATTCCCCGATCTAAACAAAGAGTCTGAGATGGATTGTCTTTAAGTGCAACCGTGCAGTTTGTCAGATAGGATACAAGAATATTCCTTAAATAAGGATTAAGACCGGCATCAGTGATGGATTGTATCACGATGTCGTGAGGGATAGTATCATAAGCTTTCGAGACATCTGTCTTACATAGTATAAATGCTCTTTGATCTGCAAAAGCCTGGATAATGTGCTTAAAAATGTCCAGTATAGCTGAAGCCAAGGATGTCCCTGGCTTCGCACCATACTGACAATTTGGTATTTTCTTTAGTAATACAGGGGAGACCCGGTCCAAAAGGGCACGTTCAAAGACCTTTGATAATGGAGATAGAATTGAAATTGGACAGTAATTAGTAATGATATTTGGACCCGCTTTGAAAATTGGTACTATCCAGGCCCTTTTTATGCAGTCGACGGGGCTCTGGTGACCTTATAGTTGATGGGCCCTAAAGCACTAACAAAAGAAAAAACAACAAAATTCGTTATGCAACCAGAGCCGCTATATTGCGTTCGATACACAAGTTCTTGTCTGGACACTTAGGTTAAGCAACACAACCCTTGATAATACTGCTATGGGTAACCACATTGGAAAACTGTTTACTGCTAATACTCAAATCGTCATAACAGTGTCCTGTTTGTGCAGACTCTGCATTAGAACTACACAGTATACTGGGCTCTATTGCCCTTTGTAGTTTAAGGGCCCTAAAACACAAAAAAAAAACACTATCAACCTGTGATCTCATATAGATTTGGAGGGATCTTGTCCCTTATTCTCTCCTGTCGGAAGAACAACCAGTTCAAAAACCAGGGCATTGCTTCATCTAATGATAATGATCTGTATTATGCCCCAACATCCGTTTCCATGTAGGTGTTATACCTCCCCCATTTTTACTTAGCTGCTGGTTAATTACCTATCATACAGGGAGCGGCGAGTTGCATTGGACACACCAGTACTTGTCTGATCACTGAAGTTAAGAAAATCAAGCCAAGTTAGTACTGTCATGGGTGGTCACTCGGGAAACCTGGGTACTGCTAATACCCAATAATCGTAGCATTAGTGTAGTGTCTGTGCAGCACATGCATTAGAACTATACAGTGGACGGGTCTCTAATGACCTCGTAGTTGACGGGACCTTAAACTCCAACAAACAAACAAATAAACCTATCATATATATATATTTGTAGGCTAGGACGAACAGCAAACATGAAAATGTTGGGCAAAGTCGCAAATGTTCAGCAAACATGAAATTGTGAAGTTGGAAATGCTGGGAACATTTGGTTGGAAAGTTTGGGCAAAGATGGAAATGTTGGGCAAAGTTGGAAATGTTAGACAAAGGTGGAAACGTTGGAAAATATGAATATGTAATCCATTGTGATGGATACCTTGCTTGCTAGCCAGATCTCCACCAGCACCCCAGCAACACCTTTGCCTTTGGCACCCATTCCAGCCACTCCACCCCAGAACCCAATGTGGGGGTTCCCCAAACCCTTCCTGCAGTGATCCAGTGCTGGGCAGACTAGTATCACATGTCTGACGTCCTCCACTTGATCCCCACATAATCCACAGCCCTGCTCTCCACCTGTGATCTTTGCCATCCTCTGTTTCGTCTCCAGTGACACAGCTCTTGCCTGAAACAGAAGTGAGCTCTCCCACGTATTGTCATAGATTACCTCCCTCTCTATGTTAAGCTTGTTCCCATACACCCTCAGCGTTTTCTTTGCAGCCCTTCCCTCCATACTCTGTCGCCACTGCCCTAACCCCCCCTTTCCTTCACTTTGTCCTGTATGAGTCTTTGCAGTGTTATTGCCCCCTCCTTGCCCTTCCTGCAGTGTTATGCCTATCTTCTTTGACATCCTGTTTACTCTCCTCTCCCAGTTGGTAGATACCCTCATGTTGTTTACCCATGCATTTACCTGCCATACTGGATTTTCCTTCTCTAGTCCCCATATCCTGCATAGGTATACCAACTTACTAATAATTTCTCTCTGTTCAAATGTAGACCACCCCATGTCCTCCTGTATTGCTTCAACTGCTGTAAACCTATTTCCCCCTAAGGCCATCCTACCTAACCTTCTCTGGGCTATTTCCATGCAGTCCATTACCTTTTTGCTAATGCATAGAACCTCATTTCCATATGTTAGCCCTGGTACTGCTACAGCTTTCCATAGCCCCCTAACCATTTCATACCTTGAGAATGAATCAAATGCCAGTTTCCTTATTAAACCTTTTCTGGTTTTTAGCTTACAAACAATGTTTTCCTCCACTGCTTTCAGGTATCCCCTATCATTTGTAAGTTTAACCCCTAAGTGTGTAACCTCTGACACTACCTCTATCTCCCTCTCCCCAAGCTTGATTGGTAACTGATAGCTAGGCAGCACATTATCCTCTCCTATGATCATCAGCTTTGTTTTGTCCTGACCAAACTCTAACTGAAAATCCCTACTGTACTGTTCACAGATATCCAGTTCTTCCTGGAGCTCTCCCTCTGTCTCTGTCAGCAGCACTATATCATCACATTGGAAGATGGCAGGCAATATGATACCATCCCTCAGAGAAAACCCCAGCCCTCTATCTTGGAGCCTAATCCCCAGTTCATTGATGTACACTAGGAACAGGTTTGGTGATAATGGACAGCCCTGTCACAACCCCTGTATTTATTCCCTCCCAATAGAAATCATACTTAGTACCCATATATAGCTTCTGGAGCAGCTCCACTAGCACCTTATTGACCCCATACTTGGGAAGAACTGTCCATAGCTTCTCTCTATCCACCTTATCATATGAACCCTTAGCATCCAAAAAACAGAGGCATGCCTTCCATTTCTTTCTTTGTACTACCTCCATAATCTGTGTAATGATGTACAGGCTATAGCCTGTTCTGCACCCCCTTTGGAACCCATTTTGGAACTCCACTAATTTGCCTGACCCTTCTATTATTGTACCTAATCGCCTCTTTAATAGCCCAGCAAATAATTTATACATGCAACTGTTTATAGCTACTGGCTGGTAGCTATCCAAACATTCCTTGCTCTTTCCCTTGCCTTTGTACAGCATCACTACCTGTGTGATTCCCCAGTCATCTGGTACTTTACCACCCCCTAAACACTCATTAAATATCCTTAAGAGCAGTTCTCTCTCTGCCTTTACTCCCTAGTGCTTTGAGAAACTCATTTGGTACCTTGTCCTCCCCACATGCTTTTCCCAACTTCAGTGCATTGATCTCCTTATCTAACTCTACCCTAGTAAAACAAGCCTCTCCAGCTGTTCATCCCTGGTTTGTTATTATTCTGTGTGGCCCTTCCACCACCTTCCCACCTGTAGTGGAGATTTGGAAAAGGTGAAAATTTTGAGCAAAGTTGGAAATGCAGGGAAAAGTTACAAAGATAGGCAACGTTGGAAAGCTTGGGCAAAGATCGAAATAGGGCAAAGATCGAAATAGGGCAAAGTTGGAAATGTTTGGAAAAGGTGGAAATGTTGGGCAAAGTTGCAAATGTTGGTCAAAGGTGGAAATGTCGTTGAAGGGTGGAAATGTTGGACAAAGGTTTGAAACATTTAGGAAAGGCGGAAAATTTGGAGAAAAGTAAAAACGGTGTAGTATGCCGAAATTTTGGGCAAAGTTGGAAATGTTTGGAAAAGGTGGAAGTGTTGGGCAAGGTTAGAAACGTTGGGCAAAGTGACAAACAAATGTTCTCAACTGTTTGACTTGATGATTTTTGTGAGCCGGGGTCGGACATCTGGCCTGTAACGATCCCCATTTTCTACATAATGGCACCTGCATAAATTTAGTTAAATAGTCCAGGTTGAAACAATGAAGACGAAGAAATGATACAGGCTGAGATGAAGCAACGATTAAAAACAGCTGAATCTTAAAGAAATCATGTCTCTTCAATCTGCATCATTTGTCTTTTTTTGCTACATCGCTCTCATAAGGATTACTTGATGAAGCAAATTATAATGTAAAATTAAATGTAAAATTGATTAATTCTCTTTTAAGAAAAGAGAAAAGAGAGAAAGAGAAAAACATGAATCAATTAACGTAATCAAGTGAATTTCAAGAATTGTTCCCTCAAGCATACGTCCTAAGATTTAATTGCAAAGTTTTTTTTCTACTTTTCCTTTAGTTTGCTTTTGTCAAAAACTACTTCAGTTTAATAACTACTGGTAAAATTACTTTAAAAAAAATATTAATCATGAATTTCAGTTAAGGGAGTTGTAAAAAGAAGGATTTACCCTATTAAATAGTAACCTTGTCTTTAATCTTTAGTGCCGGCATTGTGCTAAGCATCAACGCAGAGCACAAGAGCAGCTTTTTTCACCAAGACAAAGGTTCAGAAGTCCCCAAAAAAATCTATTCTTTCTCCTACAAGTCCTAACATTTCTCATATGCAAGGCTTACATCGTAAAGTCCCTCTTTGATAAGAGAGAGTCCCCGCTTTCGAACCTATTCGAACCCCCAATTTGAATTTGCCATCGAAATTCTAATTCTAATTCACTACACTGCAAACGGCCTTATTTGGCAAATATGGCAGTGGAGAGACCAACTCTCATTCCTACATACGTTACCATAAAACTCCCGAAACCCTAGGATATAATTCTCGCGGTCCCCCTACAATACTGGCAATGGGGGGGGGGGGGTTCTTTTGAGGAAGCCCTCCACTTTATCCTCTCCAAGGCTTTCCATGGCCGAATGGTCCTTGGTAAGAAAAACCCGTAGTATGGGTCTGTCTGTGCCCTAATCTCCTCCAATTTATATAAATGATCCTTTCTCCCCTTATACTCAGCCAGGGACACACTTGCAACCAGAGGTCCATCACACCCCAGCAACAGTCTGATAAAAAGACTGTGAAGTAGCATCGTTGGGAATCTGCACTACAACTACGCAGTGGACGGGGTTTTAATGACCACTGTATTTGAAGGGCCGTAAAACACCAACGAAACAAATAAAATCTGAGTGCGGCATCCATTGCGCCTTTGTCCGAGTCTCCCAGTCACTGAGACTGTGAGCTTCTCAGTCACAACGTGGTTGCCTGAGTCTTCTAGTCACTAATTCCCTCTGAGTCTCCCAGTCTCACCCGTATCCTAGTCACCAGTCATTGCGCCTGTCTGACTCTGTTAGTCTCTCCCTTTAAAGTTACCTATCGACTTCTGACAGTAATCTTCTGACGACCTGTAACAGTTTAGTCAAGCACGCTACCACTGAGCAAACTAAAATGAATCGCCGTTTGTTTCAAGGCAATTCGGCAAACATAACCTTCTTCTTTACATTACCACGCATTCACTCATTAACACTACTAAATATGTCTCCCACGGCAGGGTCGGGCGCCGCCTTAACTTCCATAGGAAGACATGAATTATCAGGAAGGAAGACAAATTTAGGAAGCACTACACTTATTTATCGTTGATCTATTTTTCCTTATTGCCACATGCTTTCCCCCATCAATGCCAGGATACGAGCCCCAACACCTTTAATGTTACCAAACTACACATATATTTAACACCAGGAAGTAAGGGTTCTTTTCCATGTAATAGGGACATCACACACACCGGGCCACACTTTAGTTACCGTCTGATGGATAGCTCCTTGGGAAACCAGGTGATCCAGGTGCCCCAGGTGCTCCAGGTTTCCTTGGGAGCAACAGGAAACCGGTATTATGTTGGACACACCACTTCTCAACTAATCACTGAAGTTAAGCAACGCAACCCCAGCTAGTACTAGCTTAGTGTCTGTGCAGAATCTGCATTAGAACTACGCAGTGAACGGGGCTCTAACAACCATTGTAATTGAAGGGCTCTAACAACACCAGCAAAAAAACAAAGTCGAAAGAAACCATCCTCCTCGGTCCAAAATCGAACCGGGAAGCACTGACGCAGTAGTCTAGCACTCTACCTCTAGGAGACGGGTTTCAAATCCCTTTTTCGTTGGTATTTTAGGGCTCTTCAACTACAAAGTCATTAGAGGCCCATCCACAGCAGCGACTGCAGAGACACTACACTACTGGGTATTAGCAGTACCCAGTTTTCCCAGACGGCCACCCATCTTAGTAGGCCTACTAACTGGGGTTGCGATGCTTAACTTCCGTGATCAGACAAGAACTAGTGTGCCCAATGCAATAAATCGCTACGCTGAATATATCAACCAAACAATTGGATCTGTTCAGAGTTTGTGGATGGACGGGTAAGAAACATGAACACCCACACATTCTTTGGATCCCATTATCAGTGAATGAACTACCGACCTCCGTCAGGGGCGAGCCTCAGTACTTTGGGTTGGGAGTATGAACATTACGAAGTGAGCTGCAGGATAACGTACCGAAGTCGGTTCTTTGCATCGTCATACTTTTTAATTCAATTTCAGTATCAAACAGGTATGGTGCCATATTTATATTCTTCTCTTCGCCTATAATCGAAATTTCACTAGACAAATTCCAGGATTGTGCTGCATCACCAATAAATAAATAAATATTCGCATACAGATGAATCGGTAGGATTTCCTGAAATGCTCATAAGATGTACTGCCTATACTAGCTTAGAGTGCAAAATTCCTAGAAAGGATAAATGAATATTTCAAAAATTGAATTAATATTGCACTATGTGTTCCGCCCATTCTTCTTGGTATTAAAAGGGTGCAAGCCAAAAAAAAAATTAAAAACCGAACTGATGCTTTGCATATGCCGATCCACCTGCTCATCTAGTCGTTGTCGACTGCTGTGCCTCTAAAACATCAGGTAAAGGAACTAGGCTAAGAAAAGTGGCGGAAAGGCTTCGACGGCCTGTGGTCAGAACAATGACTACTGTTCGTTGGGGGAATGCCACCGATGTCAGGAGGGACGAGCTCCTACACCTGGGAATTTACCCTCATTCCTCATTAAATCGTTGCATAGTAGAGAGGGGTTGTTTACGCGGAAATGCCATCATAAAGGAAGCGGATTATAGCGTTGGACGCACCAGTTCTAATTCACTACTACACTGCAAGCAGCCTTAGTTGGCCAATTTGGTTGCGTAGAAACAAACTCTCATTCCCACATATGGTACCATGAAACTCCCAAAACGCCAAAAAGACAGTGATTCTCAACCACTGTGCCGCGGCACTGTAGTGTGCCACGAAATTCGTAAAATGTGCCTCCACTTCGAATAGACATACTTATGTGACGTCAGGCAAGTAGTTCAATCGGTTCTGCCTTCCTAGGAGGAACTGGCTGAACCAATGGGCATGAATAGGGCTAGATTACAAGTAAGTTCTAACCCTCTTCCCGCCTATGGCAGGGTCGGGCATCCCCTATGCTATTTATCGTCTTTCTATTGTTCGTTGGGACATTCTGAGCAGCGAGTTGCGTTGGACACACCAGTTCTCGTCTGATTACTGAAGTTATGCAACGCAACCCCAGTTAGTACTGACATGGGTGGCCGCTTGGGAAAACTGGGTACCGCTATAATCCAAAAATCGTCGCATTAGTGTAGTGTCTGTGCAGTCCCTGCATCAGAACTAGATAGTGGACGGCGCTCTAATGACCTTGTAGTTGAAGGGTCCTAAAACACCAACAAACAAACAGTTGGGACATTCTACTGAATCCGGAGGTGGGGCGAGCTCCTATACCTGAAAATTTTGGGGAGCGGCGAATTGCGTTGGACACACCAGTTCTCGTCTGATCACTGAAGTTAAGCAGTGCAACCCCAGCTAGTACTGACATGGGTGGTCGCACGGGAAAGCTGGGTACTGCTAATACCCAATAATCGTCGCATTAGTGTAGTGTCTATGCAGTCTACACATTAGAACTATGCAGTTGACGGGTCTCTAATGACCTTGTAGTTGACGGGACCTTAAACACCAACAAACAACAACAACAACCCACCTAGTACTGACATGTATGGCCGCTTGGGAAAACTGGGTACTGCTAATGCCCAAAAACCGTCACATTAGTGTAGTGTCTGTGCAGTCTCTGCATTAAAACTATGCTGTGGATGGGGCTCTAATGATCTTTGAAGTTGAAGAGCCCTAAAACACCAACAAACAACAACAACTGAAAATTTTGCTTCCTCTACCCTTTCCTAATAGAGAGGGTTCTTTCACGTGCAGATGCCATCGTACACCACATGGGAGCTCGGTTTTACTTCTCAACCAAAAGGCGCACTCTGGGCCTTTTTCTTGCCGGGAAAATGTCAACCCACCTCAGTCCAGTATCGAACCAAAAACTATTGATTTAGTTACTGAGCGTGCTATTACTGCGCCATTTTTTGCATAGGACTAAGTTACAACTTATGTATTTTCTTTGGGGTTTGTGTGCTCTGAAATGTGTCGTTGTTAGTGGGCTACCAAATTTTTAAATTATTGAAAGTGTATCATGACGAAAAAAGGTTGAGAATCGCTGCCCTAAGCTATAATTGTGGTGTACTTGCAGTGGCAAGCTATACTTTCAATGGTGGCCTTTCTTTTCAGGAAGCCCTCCACTTTACCCTCTCCAATGGTATTCCATTGCCAAATGGTCCATGGTAAAAAAAAACAACAGTAGTATGAGTGTCGGTGCCCTTATCTCCTTGAATTTGTATGAATGATCCTTTCTGCCTTCATATTCAGCCAGGGATCTACTATCAACCAGAGGTCCATTGCACCCTATCAGCAGTAGTTGCGTTGGTTGGTAGTTAGTTGGTAGCGTTAGTTGCGTTGGTGCAGCCAAGTTGCGTTGGACACACCAGTTTCCGTGAGATCACTGAACTTAAGCAGCGCAAGCCCACGTCTATTCCAACAAGGGTGGTTGGTAAAGAACGTTGGGGGTTGTAAATTAACGCTCTCCTTTGTCCTTTCACCTTCCTCCTCATATCCCGCGGGCAGCCTCCTAAGGGTTCATCCTGTTATGGCTGCCTGGCTTACTCCCCAACCCACAAAACTAGTCCAGTTGCTAGATGGGGTGCAATTCTACAATTCTTTTCTAATAACTGAAGTTAAGCAACGCAACCGCAGCTTGGGGAAACTGAGCATCACTATTACCTAAAAATCGTCGCATTACCATAGGTGACTCATGACAAATGTGACCGGATGGTGGACCATGATAACACTGTGATGTTAGCAATAATGATCACAGAAGATTATCACAGTGAAGGACGGAGCGAGGGACAAGGTCCCAGCAATTCTATGGGTAACATCCGAGTCTATCTCCACATTGCTGCGGAACATTTATCCAAGTCCTTTACCTCTTGCACCTTCTTCACCAGTTCGCCCCTACAGGGTACGTCACCATTATTTTCCTGTCCTTCCCAATTAAAAGCTAGGCACTTAAGACCTTCGTCCACTGCCGCAACGCAACTGCAACTGGACTGAAAAATAATCGCATTTCAGTACATTTTTAGTTGCATGTTAGTCTGACTCATGTTAACGATATGGGCTTCTCTCACCAATGAAACTGCAACGCAATGTAATGGCAACTGGTTGGAAACGAGTTGCGTCGCAACAGTGTCAATTTCATTGCAACTGTCAAGCAATTCGCATCATTCTGAACTACTGGACATCATAATTGCAACTATTACCAAAGAGTTACATCTGTGGATGAAAGTTAAATTGCAGTGACAATTAGTTTCAGTTGTGCTGCGGTAGTGGACGAAGGGCCTTAGTCTTCTTCATGATTATCTTTAGCTCTTCCTTTTCTATCGCTCCTCTAATATCGTGTAGGCCCTTCTCTCTCGAGACTGTCTTTATCTACAAATATTAAACTAACTTTGACCACCAGCTAACGTCAAAATCTGAAAGAAAAAGTTGGAGAGGATCGATCTACCTATCCATGAATATCTTAACCGATCTTATTTAGCGAAGATAAAAAGTGTTTGATGATTTCGTTACATTTACATCTTGGAACGGGCTGTCTTGCTGTTCTTTTCTCCGTCTTACGACCTTTCTCCACTTTGTCTTTCTGTGAAGAGAGAAATCCTTTAACCGCCTGCAGAAGGTCAACCTCAGAATGATTGATCATCCATGCAAATTACTTCTTTTATGCAAATGATTTAGAAGACTTGATCTGCAGTGACTTATTTGTTTCGGTTATCTCAACGAAACAGTCGGGCAGGAGCTGGGCTAATGGGAAGGCAGACCACGCAGCAAAGATGAGGCAGTCAAGAAGAAGAAGAATCGGAGCCGCTGTGAAGGGTCGAGAGGAAGAGGAGGGGCCTACTTAAGAAAACCAAAAGTGAAATGTATGCATAACACATTGTGCACTCAACCCAAAACGTAAATCCACACCACATATCCATCTTTGCATTGCGGCTGACGTCAACATTTCAGCAGCGAAGGTTATTTTGGTTTAAGTTAATCTTAAGAAAAGTTATGACAAACAACACAAAAAAACGCAACATGACGCGCTTTCGTTCATCTTGGACTTCAGTAGTCCATAGATTGCAGGATCGATTCTCCTTTCTGAGTACTGTAATAGAGAAGCCCAGACGTTCGCTTTTTTCTTTTTATTGGTGTTTTAGGGCCCGTCAACTACATTGGTCATTAGTGCTCCGTCATTAGAGCCTCGTCCAATGGTCATTAGAGTCTACACAGACACTACGCTGTTAAGACGATTCGGGTATTAACAGTACCCAATGTTCCCAAGCCGTCACCCGTGCCAGTAACAGCTAGGAATGCGTTGTTTAACTTCAGTGATCAGACGAGAAGTGGTGTGTCCAACACAATGCAGCCACCCAATGCTGCCACCCATTCTGGAGGCTGTAGATGCTCCGAATCAATGGGAGGCGTCGTCCCTTTAGGACTCTCCCCTGTCCCAGCCCGGCCAGCCCCTTCCATGGGGGAGGTGGTGGGTGGGTGAGACAGAGGTAAAGAAACTAGGGACACCCTCCGCTCCTGCAGTGGGACGTGTGTCCTTGGTTTGGCCACCCAGGCTCGCTGGCCAATGGCTGAAAGCAATGGGTAGCAGTAAGTCCTAACTGGGGACATGATGGGGATTCTTCCTTCAAGATGGAGGAGGATGGCCCAATAGTAGGCGCCCCGCCTGTTTCTGTGTTGGAATGGAGGAAAGGGAGAAATCGGAATATGATGCTTAAGTCCAATTGATGGCATATTTCCTACAATGGACCTGTCAAGATGCTAATCTTGCAGCGCATCCCACTATGTATCTCCCTCCAGGAGATCCTATGCCATATTGATACCCCCATTTTGCTATGGGGGTACAAAGGGGAGGGATAGCTGTCCTTCTTATGAATGGGTGTATGCATGTGCCAGTGGCTTTGCAGACGCCTCTGCAGGCAGTGGCAGTCTCATTGCATTTGGACATGCCCACCACTCTGGTTTCCCTCTACCTATCCCCTGTAATTAATATTCCATGGGCAGACCTCAACTCCCCTACAGCTCAGCTTCCCAGACCCTACCTGATTATGGGTGATTTTAATGCCCATAATCTGCAATGGGGCTCAGATAGTTGCAACCCCCTAGGACCCCCTCTGGAACAATGGGTGTCACACAATGGCCTCATTGTTATAAAAACAGGTGCCCCTATGCACGTGATGACTGCCACTGGTGGTCTGTCGTGTATAGACCTCACCATCTGCTCTCCTGGGTTGGCACCAGGTGTGTGGCAGGAGGTTCTGTCTTACCCTTGAGGAAGTGATCACTTTCCCATCAGGATTAGCAGTGGGGTTGGGGCACTGCCCCAGTACCTATCATGGTGGTGTCTACATCAGGCGGACTGGGAGGAGTTTGCTCATCATATCCCCTTTCACCCACTGTGTGATTTTGATGGGGTCAATGATGTAGTGGGTCACCACAGAGGTGGTATTTGGGGCAGCATTGGCATCCGTCCCCCAGAGCTTGTGCAACGCACCATGGACATTCGTACCACGGTGGACGGAGGGCTGTCGGTATGCGATACGGGCTCGCAGGCGGGCCTTTTGTGTCTTCACAGCTCGTCCCACCGATGCTAATCGTGTGGACTATCTCAGAGCCCAGGCATATGCACGGCTGGTAATCAGGGAGGTCAAACGTTCCTCTTGGAGTCAGTACGTCTTCTACCTTACCCATCACGTGCCTTCCAAGAAAGTCTGAAAAAATTTCAGGAGAATCCGAGGACGATATTTACCAAAATGAGGCTCTGGTGTCCTTGTTCAAGGGAGACGCATACTGCTGCTGTGTGGTTTACGGAAGTTTCGCCCCCCCCCC
>JAAFCE010009109.1:6207738-6277481 GCA_013389805.1 Trigoniulus corallinus
CCCCCCCCCCCCCCCCCCCCGAACATTTCGCCCCTCGGATGTTTCGCCCCTGGGGAGGTAAATAGCCGGTAAACGACGTAAACGCAAACTTAAAACGTAAAATTCACGTCGTCAAAGTCTTTTAAGTGATGTTCGTCTGCTACATTGTACTTAAAAAAAAATAGTGGCAGCGTCGATGCTTAAAACTACCAACGTAAAATTTAGCGCATGCGCGTGTCGCTACCTTATGTCCGAAAACACATCGATTTGTAGGGCACTAGTGGTTTTTTTAAATTAATAACCTTTTTTTTATATTAGATGGTAAAGTGAATTTCCAGATATTTAGGCTATGCCTTTCAGAAAGTCTATTAAATTTCTATCGTTGATGTCCTCCACAATGCGTAGTATTCTTGCCGAAATTGCTGAATGTTCACCTTACCTATTCCTTGAAACACTCAGAAAAAGGTCCGAACGAACAATGCTGTTTTTCTAGGTAAAAACAGAATAACAAAAAAAAACCGGCCAAAATAAGGTAAAAATCAAGGGCTGGCATTGACTCAAGGGTCAGTTGGCACTAGTCCTTGATTTTTACCTTACCTAAAACGGAATAACAAAAAAAAAACGGCCATTTGCCCTCCCAGGGGCGAAATGTTCAGGGGCGAAACGTCTGAGAGGCGAAATGTGTGGGGGCGAAAGCTCCGGGGGCGAAAAGTACCCAGGGGCAAAATGTCGGGGGCGAACGTTCCGGATCCCCTGCTGTGTGATGTGGCTGAGGAACTGGGTAGGACGTTTGCAACCATCTCCAGTTCAGAGTACTACATGGCAGCATTTGTTAAACACAAACAGGCTGCCGAACGAACTGTAATTAACTTCTCTGTTTACCCCTTGGGAGCTGCAGGCAGCTCTGGCCACCTGTCTTGGAACACTATCATAGGCCTTCTCAATGTCTACAAAGATTACATGCAGATGCTTTTTACCGTTTGATGTTTCTCAACCATCTGCCACAGAATAAAGATGGGTTCCATTGCAGACCTGCTGGGCAAAAGCGCAAACCGATTTCCCCGGACATTAGTTTGATCTCTGAGGCGATATTCTATTACACTCTCTCACAGCTTCATAGTGTGGCTCATTAGCTTAATGCCTCTATATCTTGTCTACGCACCTGATTCCTAAATTTTAATTTGCATTAATTCAATGTTGTCAACGTTCGTGATCTATCGACCACATATTGACAACAACCGTGATTGTTTGCAACATTTTTGACAGGCGTGCTGCATGTCTTTTCTTTTGAGTCAACATTTGTTGTCAACATGTCTTCGATCTTCAGTGTCGCTTGATTAGAAGTACAATTGTTTAGTGTCACAAACAAATGCAGTTTATGTAGAATTGAATTTTCTTTCGAGAATCTGTTGTCAACACCAGTTCTAATCAATTACGTTTCCCTCAATTTCGTTTCATTGCCAACTCGTGGCTTAGAATATCAGCCACCGGCGAGGTTGCAACATTGTAAAGAATCGGACCAAGTACGGAGCCTTGTGGAACACCTCTAGGGACAGGGGCCGAGAGCTTGGAGTTCTTTAGTTGTACCATACTATTAGAAATTAGAGATGCTATGATATTGCATAAAGGATTCTTAGGGAGGGCTTGCTCGAGGAGACAGGTAAGATTATTATGATCTGCGCTATCAAATGCTTTAGAAACATCTGTTTTTACAAGTACAAAGGTTTTGGAAATATCTAGGGAGTGTACAACCTCGCCCAGAGTGTACAATATCGCCCTTCAGAGACATGATATCAGAGGGACAACATGGGTACCCGATCCTGCCATAGGCATAAAAAGGGTTAGGAGTTGCCTCTTTTGTCTTGATAGCAGAGGTGTTAGCGTGCTTAGAATAACCTGAGTCCAAGAGGGGCGGTTCGAGTTGAGGGATGGAAACGGCTGTATTGCATTGGACACACCATTTCTCGTCTGACCACTGATGTTAAGCCACACAACCCCATCTAGTACTAGCAAGGATGACAGCTTGAGAACACTGAGTACCATTAATACCCAAAAGCCGTCCTAATAGCATAGTGGCCGTGCAGAATCTGCACTAGAACTACTGAGTGGATGGGGTTCTAATGATTGTTGTAACTGAAGAACTCTCAATTTGTTGTTGTTTAAGGTCTCGTCAACTACAAGGTCATTAGAGCCCCATCCATTGCGTACTTCTAATACATAGACTGCACAGACACTACACTAATGCGACGATTATTGGGTATTAGCAGTACCCAGCTTTCCCGAGCGACCACCCGTGTCAGTACTAACTGGGCTTGCGTTGCTTAACTTCAGTGATCAGACGAGAACTGGTGTGTCCAACGCAACTCGCCGCTCCCAAGAACTCTCAAACGCTAGCAAACGAAGACCAATGTGGCCCTTGGGGTACCCCTAGATGTCCCTGTGTTTCCGCTCCCAGTTCAGGAACGGCTTATTGCGTGGACGCACTAGTGCTCATCTGATCAGTGAAATTAAATGACGCAACGCCCAGAGCTAGTACTGACATGGGTGGCCGCCTGGGAAAACTGAAAACTGGGTACCGTTAATACCTAAAAATCGTCGCATTAGTGTAGTGTCTGTGCAGTCCCTGCATTAAAATTACGTAGTGGACGGGGCTCTAATGACCTCGTAGTTGAAGGGCCCTAAACCACCAACGAAACAAAAAAAAATCCGGTTCTAGCGGGTGAAATGAGTATCCAAGTCGACCAGAGGTGGTAATAGAGGCAAGAATAAGGAAGATATTGAGTGACCGCCTGCAGGGAACAGTTCGACAAACAAAAAAATTTGGCAATGGGGCTTGTACTGAAAGTATCTTGCTTCTCCAATAACTTTGTTTACAGAACCTCATGTTTTACGAATGATTTCGGCAAAAAAAAAAAAAAGAAACGTTGAGTAGAACAACTCGTCGTTACCGGATTATTGATAGGAAGGCGGGTCCTAACGTGAAATTCTTTCTTATTGCCTTGTTAGCGCCAGAGGTCAAGACAGCAGTCAGTTGCAATCGTCAATGTTAAGTCATAAAAATCTTCAAGACACGTATTTACCCATGGCCAAACTGTCTGTAGGCAAAAGTTTCACATTTTTTTCTTTTTGGAAAACGGGTGGGGGTGAATCTTCAAGTTTCTTATCACCATATATATACCAAATTTTGTTTGTAAAATCACTAGTGCGCACCAGGAGACTGCATCAGAGTGGTGCGTCACACAGCTGGACATACACTTATACTTCTACGAAGTGTGAAAAAAAAACCCGGGATACAAAAGTCAAGTTGAACACCTGCATTGCGTGTTTCTGAACAAAAAAAATAATAAAAGGGAGGATCTCTGCATTCCTGTTTCGGATTTTTGGGAGGAGAAGAAAGAGAGAGAGAGAGTCAACAATAAATGGATAGGCTTGGGGCACGACAGTATCAGGAGAAATACCTGTGTACATATTTGCACGACACCGGTGAAGTTGAAATATCTCTGTTAAAAACCGATCTATCAATTTCAGCAACAAAAAACAACACCACGTATGCAGTGGTGTAAAAGGGGTCGTTCACAAATACGCTCAACCCCAGCTAGTACTAGCATGGGTGTTTGTTTGTTTGTTGGTGTTTTAGGGCCCTTCAACTACAAGGTCATTACAGCCCCGTCCACTGTGTAGTTCTGATGCAGGGACTGCACAGACACGACACTAATGCGACGATATTTGGATACTAGCGGTACCCAGTTTTCCCAAGCGGCTACTCATTTCAGTACTAACTGGGGTTGCGTTGTTTAACTTCAGTGATCAGACGAGAACTGGTGTGTCCAACGCAACTCGCCGCTCCCCTAGCATGGGTGACCGCTTGGGAACAAGGGGTAGGCATACTGCTAATATCCAAAATCGTCGTAACGGCCTACGGGGTTCTAATGACCACTGTAGTTGGAGGGCCCTAAAGAAACATCGAAACGAACACAAATACGCTGACGAACTAAATCTGGTTCGTTACATAAAGGGTTTCGGTTTGGTGATGTTTCAGGGCACTTCAACTGCATGGTCATTAGAGCCCCGTGCACTGCGTAGTTCCAAAGCAGAGGCTGCACAGACACTACGGTAATGCGACGGTTTTGGGTACTACCAGTACCCAGTTTTCCCAACGACCTCCCATGTTAACACTACCTGGGTTTTTGTTTTGTTTCGTTGGTGATTTAGAGCTCTTCAACTACTGAAGTTAAGCACTGTACCCCCAGCTAGTACTAACATGGGTGGCGGCTTGGGGAAACGGGGTACTGCTAACACCCAAAAGTCGTCGCATCGACATAGTATCTCTGCATTAGAACTATGGAGTAGACGGGGCTCTCATGACCGTTGTAGTTGAGGGCCCCGTCCACTGCACAGTTCTAATGCAGACAATACGCAATTACGACGACTTTTGCTTATTAGTAGCACCCAGTGTTCCCAAGTGGTCACCCATGCCAGTATTAGCTGGGGTTGCGGTGCTTAACTTCAGTAATCAGACGAGAACTGGTGTGCCCAACACAATACAGCCGCTCCTAGGTCAGTTTGGTACATGGAGGAACATGGTAACAATCTGCCTGGCATACGGACCAGCTACCGATGAAAGCTCCCCAAAGCAAGCGTCCCATTTCTCTCTTCTTCCCAACTGGGACTGGCAAAGTCATTATATTAAACAGTCAATGTTTTGAAGGCTCTTCAATTTTCACAATCACGCACACGGCGGTAAATTCTTGAACCTTAAGTGGTGCACCTCTCAGGCTGGAAAAACGAAAGTGGGTAAACAGGAGAAGGAGAGGTCGGGAAGAGGGGGGGGGGGACAAAAAATCCTATGGGAAGGGAGAAACGAGTTGAGTGAACATTCAAGCGTCAGTATAGAAGTATTGATAATGAAACCGGCAAACGCAAATTATAGACTAGAAGGTGACGTTACAAGTGAAAACACCGACTCATCAGAAACGTTAAAAAGAGCCACTCAGCCGGCAAGCAGGAGAGAGAGAGAGAAGGAGAGGGAAAGAGGTGTCTGACACGCAATGAACCCATGGTTTAAAGACCGCATTCCTCCTTGTCATTACGTAATCAAGTCAAATTATAGATTGCAGTCATTTCCATATTCAGGGGTACTTTTGGCACAAGGCGCAATCAAATTGACCCTTTCAAATGGAAATGGATACCACTCCAGAAAGAGAGTGATCGAAGGTAAAAGAGAGAGAGGGTGAGGCAGGGACATGATAGGGAGAACGAAAACAAGGCAAAAAGAGATGAAAAGTGTTAGTCGTGGTCAATTGAATTTCAACTTGAAGTTTGAAGGATGTTATTCAAACGCATTTCCAAAATTCTAATTTTGAAATCAACAACTTGTGTATCACAAAGAGTTGATTTCCGGTTCAGACAAATACCACCAACCTCAACGGTATAAATTTCAACAGAAATCCTATAAATAATACCTCAATGATATCAACATCCCCGCTTTCAATAACTCTATTATTTGCAAATGATGTATTGTCAGCAAGAAGCGAGGGTTGAAGTGAATAGAATGGGCCTTGGAGGATCTTCTCAAAACAGTAAAGGGCAATAAACTGACAGGCAGTGAAAATTCAACACGTGATGCTGCCGCCTATGGCAGGGTCGGCTACCCATCTTGTCCGTCTGAATGGACGCAAGAGTGATATACCGTAATTATTCTAATTAACAGCGCCGTTTATTTCACAACTGTCTGGAAGTGATCGTGCAAGTTAACTTGCATTTTTTTAATGATGAACCCTTTAATGCTACACAAGGGTACTGGTGTCATCATCACACCCTTATCCAGCCTGTGGCAGGGTTGGGACCGTGCGTCTGGAACCCACAGGAATACTGGCTCGTTGTCTGTGGGGGATTACAACCAAAACATAAATTTTGGCAGATAAATTAATGTTTCGTCTGTTTTAATATTACATGGTGTCTGACCTATTGCACAATGACTATAATGCAATAAGGAATCAGGCTCATGCCTGAACAGAGCTACTGGTGTACCCCAGGGTTTTTCTTCCTCCTCTCTGTTCTGTGGGTGACCCTGGGTGGCCAAGCAATAATCACGCTATCCACTATATGGTGTAAACATCATGAAATTATTTGCTGGCAAGTGCTCTCCAGATAGTTTTTTCAGACACTACTTGTAAACATTTTTGCTACTCATGTAAATGCTTGCACAAGTTACCATCGGTAGTACTTGCGCAAGTTGTTTGCTCGTGTAAACTAAGCTTTAGTGCAGATATTGTTGAAAGAAAAGTTTCAAAGAGAAAGTATTCTTTAGCATTTAAATTGTTGGGAATTTCTGCAGCTGAGAATGATGGTAATTGTCCTGTGGCTAAACCGCTGCAGTTATCTGAATCTAGGGTAAGGATTTAAATGAACCACTGATTATTATTTTTCTCAATTTCATTTTGCCAATAAATTCAGATTCGAGAGTAGCGTTAGCAAAAATCAATATTAATGGAATCAACTTGTCCGGCTAAAGTTTCCATTTATAAATTGAAAAAAAATAATAAACAGCGCCCTTCAATAAACGGCGCAACAAAAAAGCCTTTAAAAAAATAAATAAATAAACGGCGGGCCGTTTATTAGAATAAATACGGTATTCAACAGTGTTTTCCCGCACTATGTTGCCGACTAAAGATGAAACCCCTATGCTATTTATAGTCGGCCTACTGTTCGTTGAGAACTTGCGGGATTCCAGAAACATCAAGGGGCGAGCTTCTACACCTTGGAATTTTTACCAGAGAGTATTCTTTTACGTGCAAATGACATCGTACAACAGACGGGACCTCGGTTTTACTTCTTATTCGAAGGAAGGCGCACCCGGGACATCTCCCTAGCCCGAAAGAAGCCAACCCACATCCGTTCTGCATCGATTTTGTTGTTGTATGTTGGTGTTTTAAGGCGCTTCAACTACAAAGGTCATTAGAGCCTCGTCCACAGCATAGTTCTTATGAAGAAACTGCACAGACACTACACTTATGCAACGATTTTTGGGTATTAACAGTACCCAGTTTTCCCAAGCGGCCACCCATGTCAGTACTAGCTGGGGTTGCGCTGCTTAACTTCAGTGATCCGACGAGAACTGGTGTGTCCAACGCAATTCGCCGCTCCCTCCTTTATCGAATCTAGAACCACTGACGCAGTTACCGAGCACGCTACCCACTGCGCCACCGAGGCGGGATCAGTAGTTAATAGTACTTAACTTCATGAATTACCAGTTGCAGGACGGCCGAGGCTGATGAATTCTTTACCGGGACAATGACAGGGAAAGGGGAGCGGCTTACTGCGTTCGACACACAAGTTCTCGTCTGATCACTCAAGTTAAGTAAGCAACGCAACCCTACTAACATGGTGTTCAGACGAGAAAGCGTTCCCCAGGTGTAGGAGCTTGCCTCCCGGATCTGTGAAAGGTAATTGGTGCACCAAGGAAGGAAATAGGCAGTATCCTAGTGTTCCCAAGTGATCACCCATGCCAGTACTATCTGGGGTTGCGTTGCTTAACTTCAGTGGTCAGACCAGAACTGGTGTGTCCAAAGCAATACACCCTCTCTCTACCGAAGTCAAGTACAGTAACCTGTTAGCTACCGAGCCAGAACGCAACTGTTCTGTAATAAGACGTACAGTGAAACCTCTCTAAATTGGTACACCTGTGGGACCCGGCCAAAGTGTACCCATGAGAGGAATATGGCACATTGTAATAATAGTTGAATTTATATGCATTACATACGCAGCAAGTAACTACCCATGACTTTGCTCGGTCACATCTCAGGTCTGCCTTGGAGATTTTTGGTGAATAGCACAGCAATCGAAAGACGGGTTCATTGGATACAAATTTCTCATTGGGACCATGTAGATTTGATGGGTCGCTGTCCAACTAGTGTGCAAAATGTAAAGTTACGTCAAATCTGGTCTATGGGAACCCCATACGTTCCTATGGAGCCACTTTTTGAGACTTGACAATTGGAAATGTTTTGTCAGATTAATTACGTTGGATTTCGCTCTTTGGCCAGTTTCAATTATTTTATTAGGAATGAATCATCATTAATTAATCATCATCATCATCATATCCTTATCCCGCATGTGGCAGGGTTAGGTATGTGGGTTCTAGCCCTCCACTCCCGTCTATTTCCCACTAGGTCCCCGTCCACCCTACACACTACCATATCGTTATGGACAACCAGCTCCCACGTCTGCTTTGGTCTCCCCTGCCCCGGGTGCTTCCAACCACTTGCCTTCCTGAAATGGACCTAACGAGCTCCTCCTCCCATCTTCTCATTACGTTTCCACCTGTGTCGTTTGTCTAGAATCATGCTACCTTCTCATTAATTCTTGTACCCAATGCAGAGGTGCAAAAGCAACCCCTAACCTTTTTCCCGCCTTTTGAAGGGTCAGGTGCCCATCTTGTCCCTCTGAAAGACTACAGCGTTTTTACCCAGCCGGTTGCTGACGAAAGGTACAGCCCTTATGCTTATTTATTGTCTGCTGTTCGTTGGGGCATTCCACCAACGCCAAGGCGTGAGCTCTTACACCTGGGAATTTTGCTTCTTCTGCCTGTGCATGGTAGAGAGGGTTCTGTTATGTGCCAAAGCCATCGCACACTACCGTTCTCTCGCCGGAAAGAATTTAACCCACCTAGGTCCAGTATCCCACCAAGAACCGCTGCCGTAATAACCACTTTTTTAGCTGGTTCGTTGGTGTTTTAGGGCCATTCAACTACGAGGTCATTGAAGCCCCGTCCACTGAATAGTTGTAATGTAGAGACTGCACAGACACTATACTACTGCGGCGATTTTGGGGTATTAGCAGTACCTAGTTTTCCCAAGGGGGGCCACCCATGTCAGACTACGTTGTCGTTCCCTGAAGTTACCGAGCACGCTACCCACTGCGCCACCGAGGTGGGATGCACCCATTACAGAGTTGGATTTCTGAAAATGGTGACCGACATAAGGAATACCGGGGAGCGACATATTGTGCTGGACATACTGTACCATTACTAATCTGATCACTGAAGTTGAGCACCCAACCCCAGCTATAGTGCTTGCCACGAAAGTTGGCACATTGGTGGGAGGCAAAGGATGAGTCCTCTTCAAAAAATAGGGAAAACATTAAAGTTGTACTTGCCATTAACTGAATGAAGCCTGCCATTTGACCTTTTCAAACCCCTTAATTTTTGTAGTGAACTTTCATGGCGAGCACTATAGTACTAAAATGGGAGTACTAACTTGGGAGCACTGGGTACCGCTAATATCCAAAAATCGATGTATTAGCATAGTGTCGGTGCAGTTTGTATTTGAACTATGCAGTGGAGGGGGATCTAATGACCTTGTAGTTGAAGGGGGATCAAATGACCTTGTAGTGGAAGGGCCCTAAATCATTAACAAAACAAAAATTAGGAGTACCGATAGAGGGTAGTAATCAAAGAAAGCCTATAGGCGAAAAATTGGTGCCTGAAGATAGGAGGGGTGTACTCATATAGAGGTTTTACTGTATTCAATTGAATGTATAGAAAATCTCTCAACAATATCTCTCAGCTTGTTATTCTAATCAGACGGGCAGAATAGAAAGAAGGAGGAATGACAAGACTGTCAAGGCAACCGGATTTGCGACTGAAACGACGGACTACCGGTAGAATTAAGAGATGAAAGCGGAGGGAAATCTTCAACCGTGTCTTGTCCTTATCGTCAACATTACCTTAAGTCCCAAGTGGCAAATCCCATTCAGAACTCCATGGAACGACATAACCCAGCAGAAACAGGAGAGCGGGGACGAGGAGAAGGGGACGGAAACGGTGTAATGAAGAAAAGGTGGATGATTAAGGGGGAGGGGGGTATGAGGAACCGGAACAGGAGGATGTTGGAGGCAGGCTTCCAGCTAAAAACTTGTTTCTATTAGCATTCCCAAAAGAGTGATTAAGAAGTTTAATTACTTAATGGCAAGTGCACTTTCTCAGAGATAAGTAGATGTCTTCAGAGAAGAGATGCAAATGTCTCAAATTAAAAACTTGCATGTGATTACAGTTCACACGAATTCCTTTCTCCAGAAACAAATGAAAACTGATTCAGTTGGGGAATGTGACTACCATTAATGCTATCTTTTTTCCACTTAAGTAATTTCCCTCTACAACCATATGTTAACGTTTTGCATTCAAAATCTTATTTCAATATTTAAATTCTGTCATTAATTTTTCGCACAAAATCTTTTCAGATAACGAAATCATGTTCTAACCAACCCTACTATACAATACATGCGGTTCATTACAAGACTTAGTAAAAGGGTTAACACACAAATAGTCTTTCCGTTTATAAGAGGTTACAACAGGTCAGTTTATCACTGGACAATCTCTGTCTCTACAACAGATGTAACAACGGCAAAAGAAAAGTAGTCCACCATGTGAAGAATATCTCCTTTAACTAAATACCATCTCATGTTTGCACTTATGCAGTGAATTTCATGTCCAGTCAATTTCTGTTTCTGCAGAACTCACGAGAGGAAATTAGAAAAGGTTCTGTACTTATTTTAATATCAAATGCTACTCCTCTAGAATTGAACATGTACATACGATGTGCATTGCTACCTCGAATTAAGGCCACTGGCAGGATTGGGTGTCAACCGTAAGCTTCAGATGTCCAATTTTTGGTTTGTTGATGTTTTAGGACTCTTCAACTAATTCAGAGTCTGCACATACACTACGCTGTTAAAACGATTTGGGGTATTAGCATTATCCAGTGTTCCCAATCATTCACCCATGCTAAAACTATCTGGATCGGTGTTGTTTAACTTTAGTGGCACAAGAAAACTTGTGTGCCCAACGCAATTCAGCCGCCCTTCAGTTGTCCAGGGAAGAAGAAAAAAAACGTAGCGAAAGCAGATATGTAGAAACTGAGCAGACAGAAGCACATAAGTGGTTTTTTTTGTTTTGTTAGTGTTTTAGGGTCCTTCAAATACAAGGTCAATAGAGCCCGTCCACTGTGCAGGACCCAGTTTCCCCAAGCGGCCACTCATGTTAGTACTAAATAGGGTTGCGTTGCTTAACTTCAGTTATCAGACGAGAACTGGTGTGTCCAATGCAACTTAGCCACTTTGGCTGAGAGAAAGAGAGTGGAGAGAAAGAGATCTGAAACAAAAGCAGAAATGGAAAGACAGAAAGTTCAGAGTCAAATAGAATTGCAGACATATAAACAGAAACAGAAATGCAGAAGTGGAGAAGAAGAAATATGAAACACAAATTCAGAAGTAGACATTGAAGCAGAAACGAGGAGATGAATGCTGAAAAACAAAAGTAGGAATGGAACAGAAACTGAAGCATAAAGAGAGAGAGAGTCTGAAGCAGAATAACAGAAATACACATTAAAACAGCAGCGCAGTGGTAGAAGTGCAGAACGAGACAGAAACAGAAAAAAGAAAATAGAGACTAAAGCGGAAATGCAAAAACAACCCCACAGAAACAGAAACAAAGTAATAAACACCAAAAGAACTGGAAAGAAGAGGCCTGAAAGAGCAACACAAACAAAATCTTAATAGAAACACTGAGGTAGTAATGCTGCCCTTCCCTGATGTTGGAGGGGTGATAACTAGAGGCTGTGTCTAGGTTGAGTTTTGACTCATCACTGAAAAGAATGTGGGCTCACTAACGTTGGGTCTAAGCTGATGTTTTCTGCACCATCCTAGACGTGCTCCTTTGTGCGATGTAGTAAGTGACATGCAGACAGCAGGTCTTCTGGCATTATCAAGCCCTCTCTCACGAATCCTTTGCTGTAAATCACACTATCCATCAGAGTTTGAGTTTGCCTTTAGTCTGACTTACAATGTACAATGGGATCACTTAAAACTTATTAACAGTTCTTTGTTCACAACATAACAGCACAGAATTACAAGGACTCACTAACTTGTGAGCCTCATATAGCTTACATATAATAAATCAGAACCAATCACAAACATTCCTGAGCGGCAAGTTGCGTTGGACACACCAGTTCTCGTCTGATCCCTGAAGTTAAGCAACGTGGGTGGCCGCTTGGGAAAACTGGGTACCGCTAGTATCCAAAAATCGTCGCATAAGTGTAGTGTCTGTGCAGTCCCTGAATCAGAACTACACAGTGGACGGGGCTCTAATGACCTTGTAGTTGAAGGGCCCTAAAACACCAACAAACATTGCATATTCATTATAATTCAAACTTTGGTTAACATCCTGTTTTACCATGAGAAATTATGATTTCTCCCCTTCCCTTAGTTTCTAACCTTCCCTGGGCCTGAGTTTCTTACAGCCCTTCCCTCTTTTTCCAACCCTCATTTCTGACAGGAAACTGATCCTTGACAACCTTGTCCACTGTAAACCTTAAAGCTACAATTCCAGCAGCAGAACTGTGCAGCTGTAGCAATCGTCTGGCAGCGGGCTGAAAGTGCCAGTCCTCATTGGCTGCTGTGGCTCTTGGACGCCCTTTCCCAGGCCTTCTGGAAATGGTCTCCTGAACCTGGCCTCATGGCCTAATTACAGGTGACACTAGGTGTTAGGTTGAGGTCTCTTACAACTTCCATGATAATAAACGCAATTCCTAACCCTTTTCCCGCCAATGGTAGGGTCGAGTATCCATATTCTCCCCCTGAACGAACACAAGAGTGATATTTTGGGCTGTTTTTCTGCAGCTGCAGTATGAAACTGACGTTAGCAGAAATAACTGCAACGCAATGTAAAGGCAACTGGTTGGAAACGAGTGGCTTCGCAACTGAGCATGTCAGTTTCATTGCAACTGTCAAGCAATTCACACCATTCGCACAATGCTCTCTTCGTCTGAACTACTCGGAATCATAAGTGCAACTATTGCCAAAGAGTTGCATCTGTGGACGAAAGTGATGGGCTCTAATGACCTTGTAGTTGAAGGGCCCTAAAACACCAACAAACAAACAACGAAGGTGACATTGCAATGAACTTTAGTTGCACTGCATTTCAGTCGAGTTGCAGTCGCGTTGTGGCAGTGGACGAAGGGCCTCAGTCAACTGTGCCTCCCCAGCGCCACATACCCCCTGTTCCACGTCTTCTGTCACCCGAACGACACTGCTGTGCATGCCTGGGTACCAACACAGTCATTTGTGGAAGAGCCGCATTCAAGGGGCCAAAGAGCCACAGTTTACCGACCACTGTCCTAAGGCTTACTCCCCAACCCGTTAGTGTAACATAGTAGGCATACATGACATAAATTTCAAACGTTTTCTTACAGTGTAAGATCAACTTTTACGACTCTCGCTATTTTGCCTAGTGACCCAAACCTGTTAAAACTCTAAGCTAAACCAAAGGGAACTTTGTAATTCATTATTATTCTGCCCTGGACATGTACCAAATTTACACCCTGTACAAAAACAAAATCGACTTTCAAAGCATCATTACAGTATCCTGAGTATATTTTAACACTGAAGGCCTTGTGCGTATGTTCCCGTTACATTTAGTGGTAACATACACACCAGACGGGGCATCTAAAAGAAGGAGCACTTGCAGACTTCACTTTCAGGCCTTCTTTTGGGCACTTCAACTAGAAGGTAATTAGAGCCCCACCCACTACGTATTCTAATGCAGAGACTACACAGACATTAACTGCGGCGATTGATGCGTATTAATAGTACCCAGTTTTCCCAAGTGGTCACCCATCTTAGTACCAGATGGGATTGCGGCGCGATGCTTGGCTTCAATGATCAGACGAAAACTGGTGTTTAACGCAATAAGCCGCTCTCTACTTTCGCGCGACAGAAGCTGTCTGTCTCGGTCAAGAGAGACTCTCTAACCATGAATTCATGACGTCAAGCCGGCTTTCATTATTCAAAACTGCAGACAATACTGGCATAATTGACTGCAGGCACTGCACTCCTCCATGCAGCGTGTGCTCAACGTGTGCCCAAAAGTGGACAACCGGATTATTGGATTAACAGCCCTTTTACATTTGTCATTAAAATTTGCATATGAAAATGCTAACCATGAAAGGACACTGACAGTAGATCAGCGCCGGATCGACCGCAGGCCGATCTGGATCCTTATAATGATTTTTATCAAATTTGTTGAGTTGCGCAATTTCAGTTGGTTTGCCGATCGGCACACCACAAACATATCCTTGGGTAGTAGACACCAAATCGATATACTCCTGGGGTCAGTGGCGAATTACAACTGCCTATTTCTGTCCACAGGTTCTACGTGCTGGACGGTATTATTAAGAAACTGGCTTGAATAGTTAGTTGGTGTTTTAGGGCTCTTCAACTACAATGGTCATTAGAGCCCCGCCCACTGCGTAGTTCTAATGTAGTCTGCACAGACGCTACACTGTTACGACGATCTTTTGGTGTCAGCGGTACCCAGGATTTGCAGCGGCCACACATGTTAATACTAGTTGGGGTTGCGTTGCTTAACTTCAGTGATCAGAGCCGAACTGGTGTGTCCAACGGAATAAGCTGCTCCTTGTTAATACTACACAATCATGCTTTCCACGTAAGCATTGAAGCAATCATGTTTGTCAAATCATCACAGTAAAGGCTGGTTCAGTGGCAAGCGCTACCAGCAAAAAGAGCACGCGCGCAACCAACAAAATGGTGACGTAGAGCACCGTCACCAAGACGAACTGCGCGAGTACTCGTTCAGCGGTAAGCAGCAGATAGGACGTGTGCCGGTTGATTTTACCAATGTCCGCTAGGCGGCGTAATGAGCGAACAATGGTGTCATGGCATAATGGGCGTCGTCTACAGTACAACCAACCAATCATAAGCGCGCGGGAGCGCTACGCTCTGAAAGCAGTTGTCTACTAGTCAACTGCACTTTTCCTCCCATTCCTCAACTCCCTCCCTACATAATTACGTGCCGACGTCATCCGTTTCTGTGTTGCTTCGTCTGCTCATGCGGTATCTGCCGCTCTTGCGCATGCCACTGAACTAGCCTTTAAGGCTAGTAACTACAGACAGTAACTACAGTTGTGGCGCCCGGGGTAATAAGCATTCGAATTTCGAAGCGCCCTCTCCCCTGTTGTTTGTCCTGAGCAGACATGGTACACGTATGTAGGCATATTATTTGCCGTAAAGTCGTCGCACAGGCATTATGTTGCGGCGGCTGATTTCCAACAGCAGGGACAAGGCGCCCCCTTCCAAGATGGCGCTTTCTCTGGCGCCCGGGGCAATTTGACCCCATTGCCCCTACAAGTTACGCCACTGTCCTCTTATATTCACAGGCTGAACTTGTCGCTCCACAGCAGTCATAGGACACAGCCAATGGAACGAAATTTCTACAGGCCCATAAGGCTTACTATGACACTGTGGCTTATTCTTGGTGTCTCATCCTGGGCAAGTATTGAGTGTTTCAATGCTGCTGAGCTGGTGAAGGTAGCATCTGAGAAAGCAGCAACTTTGGATCGCAACAAGTTTTTAGAATTGGGCTTTTCACCTGCTCAAGTTAATGACCAAAATGATGAAGAGGAAGAACTGAATGATGATGATCACTACCAATCGTGAGTACATGTCGTTCCCTTAATCCCACCATAAATACAGATATATTTGCATCTAAATCAGTTCCCACTTTCAACTTATTCCTACAACAAAATCCCCCTAGAAAGCACTAGTGCTGAGCACCAGTCAATATGTCCCAACCTCTAGCGCCAACTCAACCTCTTGTCTACAAGAGAATCAGTTGTCCTTATCAAAGCCTGAAGACATAATTCCCTTGGCAAAAATATAAATCAGTAGGAAGGGTAATATGTAGGGGTTAAAAACCTATGTTGCTGCCATTCGTTTTTTTGTTTCGCTGTACTGCACTGAAACCATACTAGTGTAACGATTTTTGGATATTAGCGGTACCCCATTTTCCCAAGCAGCCACTCATGTAAGTATTAGCTGGGGCTGCGTTGCTTAACTTCAGTGATGAGACGAGAACTGGTGTGTTCTTCGTTCGTTCGTTGGTGTTTAAGGTCCCGTCAACTACAAGGTCATTAGGGACCCATCCATTGCACAGTTCTAATGCACAGACACTACACTAATGCGACGATTATTGGGTATTAGCAGTACCCAGCTTTCCCGAGCGACCACCCATGTCAGTACTAACTGGGCTTGCGTTGCTTAACTTCCGTGATCAGACAAGAACTGGTGTGTCCAACGCAACTCGCCGCTCCCTGGTGTGTCCGACCCAAGAAGCCGCTCCCTGCTGACATCAACACTAAATAAAGAACGTCTTGAAGCAGAATCTGCTGCGAAGCAAAATCAAGCAGATGGCAAAAAAGAAAGAAAATTGTTCCCCACCCCCCCCCCCCCCCCAAAAAAAAGAGGAAATTTGCAAGTTCAAGTTGTTCTGAAGTTGATACAATGACCAATGGTAGTCTCAATTAGTAGAGAATAACGAGAAGGATATTGATGGCTCTACATTGCTTCAAGAAGGTGACTTTGTTGTCAAAATCCAAGGAAAATCAAAGGATTCAGTTTTTTCGACAATGAGGGCTTTGATGGAGTATTTTAGAAACGACCCCCAAGCACAATCCGATTCCAAGAGACCACAGGATATGGTTGTGTTGCCAAAATAAAACATAGTGTTTTATTCTGTAGAAGGGCTTACACGCTCAGTCTCGCATCAGTTCAGTCCATAATCTTGATCAAGAATAGACTGATGCCAAACTGATGGATTGATGGATGACGATAACGAGTCAATCAGTCACCTCAAAAACCTTGATTGCACAAAAGAAACGATGGGTTGCAATAAGGAAAAAGCTGGTATTGCAATTATAATAGGTTTAGTAACAAGTGGTAAAAGGCAACGTTAGACCAGGGGCGGATCCATATGGGGAGCAATGCAGCAATTACTCCACCCTCAATGCCCGAACAGGGGTGAAGCGATTTTTGACAAAGCAAGATACATGCATGAAGAGGATACCTTGCTAGTGAGATTTTTCATGCTAGACGCATAAGCCCAGATCTCCACCAGCACCCAGGCAACACCTTTGCCTTTTTCGCCTAATCCAGCCGCTCCACCCCAACACCCACCACTCCTGAACCTCTTCCAATGTGGTGGTTCCACAACCCTCCCCTGGAGTGATCCAGCGCTGGACATGCCAGTATCACATGCCTGACGTCCTCCACTTGATCCCCACAGCCCTCCTCTCCACCTGTGATCTTTGCCATCCCCTCCACCTCTCCACCTGTGATCTTTGCCCAAAACAGAAGGAAGCCCTCCCACATATTGTTTCACAAGTATTGTACTCGTATAAGTCTTTCTCTGGTTCCAACGGTTGTACAGGCATTGTTGCGAACAGTGCCGCATTTAGATATTGAGAGGCCCTAGGACATTTCAATTTTCAGACCTTATACAAGCCCGTTTCTTAAGTTTTGAAGCCCGCTAAATGTTGAGACCACAGGCTTCAGCCTACTGAGCACAGTGGTAAATCCAGCACTTAGTCCCAGAGACTGGGGAGGGGTTAAAACGCATGTGTCTCCATTGCTGTCCAACCAGTGACTGACACCAGACTGATGAAAGGCGCTCACACGATCAATCTGACGTCAGTCACACACAGACTGACGAAAATTATCAAAATATTTAAAAATCCGTCATTCCGTTCCATCAGTCAGTCAGTCATCACATTATACAATAAGTCTGGCGTCATTATGACCACAGTCATGGACTGAACTGATGCCAGTCTGAGCGTGTAACACCCGCTTACGCAAACCCATTCATAACAGCACAGCTAGATTCCAAAATACTACAGTCGACTCTTGATATAACGAATCTCAATATAACGAACTGCTCGATATAACAAACAGGGTAGCTGGTCCTGGCCAAAATGCCTATACCTCCCATGTATTAACTGCTTGATATAATGAACGCTAGATATAACGAAACCACTCGATATAAAGAACGGTTTGGCTGGTCCCTTCATTATCCCACAGTGCTAAATGACTCTCTTTATAACGAACAGCTATTGGATGTCGTAGGTCAGAGACAAAGAATATCCCTTTGTGCTATTGGGAAAAAATTTTGCAAGGAGCTTTAGGTAAAAACCACTAGGAGTCATAGAAATCCACGAAAGCTGCCTGGGACCAAAAACAATGTGTAAAATAAGGCCCCTTGGCAGAGCTGGCATGAGCTTTTGCAGAAACGGTAGCAAAAATAAATGTTTTGTAGGGTCTTTTGTAAGAAAATACATTTTACATTTTGTGATATAGAGGCCAGCACATGAGGTCTTAGTAAGGCGAGGCCGGGTTCTGGCGAAAGTGGTGAACCAGGCTCGCACCTCGGCACAAGCCTGGGCCAAAGGAGAGTGTCTTATTGCGTTGGACACACCAGTTAAACAACGCAACCCCAGTTAGTACTGACATGGGTGGCTTTGTTTGTTGGTGTTTTAGGGCCCTTCAACTACAGCGTCATTAGAGCCCCGTCCACAGCATAGTTCTGATGCAAGTACTGATACGATTTTTGGGTATTAACATTTTGCAGTACCCAGTTTTCCCAAGCGGTCACACATGTCAGTACTAGCTAGGGTTGCGCTTCTTAACTTCAGTGATTAGACGACAACTGGTGTGTCCAACGGAATTCGACGCTCCCGACATGGGTGGCCGCTTGGGAAGACTGGATACTGCAAATACCCAAAAATCGTCGTATTAGAGTGGTGTCCTGTGCAGTCTCTCCATTAGAACTACAAGATGGACGGGGCTCTAATGACCTTGTAGTTGAGGGGCCCTAAAACACTAACGAAACAAACCAAAACTGGGCCGAAGGCGGGTTCGGCAAACGCGCTAAACCCGCTTCGCCCCAGCTCTGCCTCTGGGTATAACAAATATTCGATATAACGAACGAAATTTTCATCCCCTTCGCGTTCGTTATAACAAGAGCCGACTGTATTAGTTTTTATGTATAACATGTTGGGTTTGAGTACTGATTACCATTTTTTAGGTGAGTTTGTTTTTGAAAGAATCTGCTCGTCTTCTTCCTGTTATCGTTCTGTTTTGTAACTGAAAGGCATAATAGGTAGATAACCATTGAATGTGATTCATGTGACCTATAGGTCGCTATTCTGTTAATCACTTTGATGTATTAAAAAAATAAAAGCAATTATTAACCCTTTTCCCGCGTATGACAGGGTAGGGTACCCATCTTGTCCCTCTGAATGAACACAAGGGCGATATATTGGGCAGTGTTTTTCCGCAGCCGGCTGCCGGCCAAAGCTGCAACCCCTACACTTATTTATTGTCGGCCTACTGCTTTTTTTGGGGGCATTCCACCGACGCCAGGGGGAGAGCTCCTACACCTGGAAATATTGCCTCATCTACTCGTGCATAGTAGAGAAGGTTTGTTGACGTGCAAATGCCATCGCGCACCACACGGGAACCAGTTTTACTTCACATCCGAAATAAAGTGCACTTGGGGCCTCCCTCTCGTCCAAAAGAAGCCCTCCCACCTTGGTCCAGTATCGAACCTAGAACCACTGACGCAGTTACCTAGCGTGCTACCCACAGCGCCGCCGGGGCGGGTCGATGTATTTAAAAAAAAAATAAAGAATTTAAAATGCTTCTGGAAATGAAATATTGATAGTCATCCACCTTTTACATGTCATGGGGTACAAGTACGCATGGCGTATTGTACTTTTTCCCCATCACGTTGGGTAAAAGTTTGCAAAGAAAGGGACTGGAAAATACAGAATTTCTCTGTTAATAATTCTCCAATGGAATCGACTCTTTCAGTCAAGATCCCAACGTATAAGCTCCATGCAGAATCTTGGAAATACTGATGAATGATTTCTCTAAACATTTAAAATCCACAAAATTGTGCACTTTTACCCCCACCTACCTTCATGGGTCAAGGACACTTATTTCCCATCCAAAGGAAGAAAAACTGGGGCCTCTCTCTCTTGCCCAGAAGAAGTCAAACTACCTCGATCTGGGATAGAATCTGGAACCTCTGACGCACGCCGGAGTAGTGATTGATTATATTCTTAGTTTATTAAGTAGACCTTGATTTGATAGCATTACTTAGAATTCAGAACCACAGGGGCCTACAAAAAGTACAGTAGATTGAGATGGAATGCCCTAACTGCTTCATCTGTCAACGCCTGGAATACAGATGGACCAGTGCGGTCATAGTGATGATCGAGTGCCGAAGATGGGTTTCAATCGGGCCGAGAGAGAAGAGGTCCAGTGTGTGCCTTTGTCGCATTGGAGTTAAAGCCATAGCCCCGTATGGTATGTACGATATCACCTGCAAATAAAAGAACCCTCTCTACTATTTTCAACGAGTGGATTTGCAATAATTTACCGATTTAGGAGCTTGCTCCGTGGCGTCGATGGAGTACCCCATCGAACAGTAGGCCAACAATAGGCATAAATAAGTATAGGGATTCCAGCTATTGTTGGCAGTCGGCTGCGTAAACATATCGTCTAACCAGACCCAGAAAGACAATAACGGTTACCCAACCCTGTTTTCGTTTCGAGCCCCGTCCACTGAGTAGTGCACAGACACTATGCTGATGCGACAATTTTTGGATATTAGTGGTACAGTTTACCCAAGCGGCCACCCATATCAGCATGAGAACTGGTGTGTCCAACGCAATGCATCCGCTCCCTACCCGACCCTACCACAGGCGGTAAAAGTGTAGAAGTTGCTAGTGGCTAAGTATGGTAATCCGGGGGCTGCTGAGACAGAGCGGTAAGAACAAAGTTTGTCGGTCGCCACTGGAGCTTCTTTCTTGAATCTTTGGGAAGGAGTGCCATGAAACCGTATTCAAAGCACACCTTCTGAACGACAGGTAAGAGGTCAAACAAGTAGATGTTTAAAACGTGAAGGACCAGTTCTCGCCTTTTTTCGCACTCTGCGGGAATTGGCACTACTCAAATGTGCCCTCCTCGTCTTCTTTTCTGCTACTCGAGAGAAAAAAAATGGAGATTCTTATTGAGACATTATGTAAACAGAAACTTGTTAAGATTTTAGTCAAACACATCACAGAAAAAGGAAGTTGAAAAACAACAAGTCCTTTGATCACATCACTGCCTGCGCGCAAAATGAGCCTGATAAATTTATTGTGCTCGAGAGACAGTTTAATCCAAGATCTTAATCCAAGAAGAGCTTAAAATGACTTCATTTCAGGAGTTTGGCACATGTTTGGTAGTAGGGAGGGAGGCAAAAAAGGCGAAAGGCAAAGGGCTGATGGTGATTTTCTCTTGACACATCAAGTCTCCTTTTCATATCTAAATCAATCAAGATTAAATTCTGCCAGACTTAAAAGAAGAAGAAGAAACAATCCTGAAAAATCAGCTTTCAACCCAGATTTTTTTGGCAACTCCACACACACACACGCACAGAGGGCAGGGAGGGAGAGAGAGAGAGAGCAGAGAGCGTTTGTGCTCGCCTACCAGAAAAAAACCAGGATGACTTAATCTTCAAGAACAACAACGAGCAGAGGTAACAAAAAAGGCTTGAAGAAGCAAAAGAACAAAAGGATTTTTGACCCAAAAGTGGCCCTGCAAAACAAAATCAACGAGTGTGAAAATCATGAATGAAGGGTGTGAAAAACTGAAATTTTTTTTCTGAAAGAAATTAATGTCCTGCTGATTCCGCTACAGACAACCAACCAGACAGAGTAGACAAGTTGAAGGGACTAAGAAGAAAAAATCGAGTAGAAGGAAAGGAAGGGTGTCAAAGGTGACCCTCCCCTCCTCCCTCAACACATCATATGCACATCTACACCAACTCTTTTTACACATTTTCTACCGAATGAGATATGCAGAGATTCCAACTGCAATTCTGTCTCAAAGCTGAAAATATTATTTGGGAGGGGGGAGAACAACGAGGGGGAGACCACATAACGATGTAAATGCGAAGTGTTAATATTTTTCTATTTCCACTAGGCGAACTTGATGGCTCGGGTCAAATGTCAATCTTTCCTCTTAAAAATTATTACAACTTTCAACTTCTTAAATATCTCTCCTTCAACCATATGCCTTGTGTCTTGACCTGTTTGAAAGTAAACTATCGCAGAAACGTCAAAAGAGCACAGGGAAAATATAGAAGCAGGGATTTGCAAAATGTCGTTCACCTAACGTTATCCTTTAGCCTAACGCCTTTTACCCGTCTATGGCACACGATCGCGTTCTGTTGAAATGAAGGTGGAATTTAAAACCTGAAGCCGAAAGGGATAGACCCAAAGTAGGCAAAAAAACCGAAGGCACAAAAAATAACTCAGAAAAGTAGAAAATAGAAAAGAACACAGTAGTAAAAAACGAAGTGAGAAACAGAAAGGAGAAGAACAGAAGACCAAAGTGAGAACACAGAAACGAAAAGAGCCGCATGAGCAGCGAAAAGATCATCATGGGGAAACAGAAATGAACAGGGCCGAAAAAGAAACTGGTCACAAAACCATAGTGAGAAACAGAATTCAACAGGACAAAAAAAATAACAGCTGGATGTATAAATGAATGCGCAGAAAAACATAGTGAGCAGGACAGATGAACTGTGCGGAAACCAGAAACCAACAGGGCAGAAAAACAAAAAAACGGGGAAGGCATAACTAAAAAGGTCAGGGAAACGCAGTAGAGTAAAACAAACAAAGTGGGGAAACAGAAACGAACATGGCAGAAAATCGAGTTGGGAGAGAGTTAACACTTCATCAAACTCACCATACACAGGTGTAAAGTGGGAGTAAAACCAAAAATTACTCCTTCTTTTGTGACTTTACTCCTCCAAAGGAGTAAATTGGACAAATACACCCTCTTTGATTATTACTCCTTCAATGCAGCAACCTTTAAATTACTCCTGTAATAGCAATACATACCATATTTATTCTAATTAGCAGCGCCCTCCAATAACCGGCGCACCTTTCAGCATAAAAAAATAATAAACAGCGCCCTCTAATAAACGGTGCGCCGTTTATTTCAAAACTGTCTGGAAGTGATCGTGCAAGTTAACTTGAATTTTTTTAATGATTAACCCTTTAATGCTACACAGGGGTACTGGTATCATCATCACACCCTTATCCAGCCTGTGGCAGGGTTGGGTCAATGGTCAGTCAGGCGTCTGGAACCCACAGGAATATTGGCTGGTTGTTTGTGGAGGGATGCCGGCCTACATTTTTAAAATCAAAATATAAATTTTGGCAGGTAAATTAATGCTTTGTCAGTTTTAATATTGCATGTTGTCTGAACTATTGCCAACTGCCTATTGCACAATAGTTATAATGCTATAAGGAATCAGGCTCATGCCCAAACAGAGGTACTGGTGTACACCCAGGGGTTTTCTTCTTCCTCTCTGTGCTGTGGGTGACCATGACACAATGCGATTCACAGTACTTTCACATGATAGGTTGAACTCCTAATAAGTCGGAGATGGGTTATTAATTGCTTTTCATTATTCGAATAAGGCTAGATGGGGTACTCCTTTACCCCTGTGTAGCAACTGTGTAAAGTTTAAATGGCCATACGAAGTGCAGGAAAAGCCATAACAGTGCATAAAGAGCAAAAAATTGATTTGCTTTAACCACCACATTAAAATTGTTCAAACTGTTTATAATGATATTTTTTTCTGTTTTTGAGCATTGCAAGCAAGCAATCACACTATCCACTAAATGGTGTAAACATCAGTGCAATAACTTGCTGACAAGTGCTCTCCAGATAGATTTTTTATACACTACTTGCACACATTTTTGCTACTCATGTAAACGCTTACACAAGTTACCATCAGAAGTTTCCATTTATAAATTGAAAAAAAAAAATAATAAACAGTGCCCTCCAATAAACGGCGCAACAAAAAAGCCTTTGAAAAAATAAACGGCGCGCCGTTTATTAAAATAAATACAGTAAATGAAGATCGCCTCGGTGACGCAGTGGGTAGCTCGCACGGTAACTGGTGGTGGTAACCCACTCCCATGGAGGTGGGTTTGCTTCTTTCGGAGGAGAGAGAGGCCCCGAGTGCGCCTTCTTTCGAATGAGAAGTAAAACTGATGTCTCGTGTGGTGTGCGATGGCATTTTCACGTAAAACAACCCCTCTACTATGCAAAAGGTAGAGGCTATAGGTGCTCGACCTCTGGCATCGCGTCGGTGGAATTTCCCCAACTAACAGTAGACCGACGATAAACAAGCATAGGGATTACAGCTGTGGTAGACAACCGGCTGTGGAAAAACACTGTCTAATATATCGCCCTTGTATCCATTAAGAAAGGATGTAAATGGAACAAGATGGTGTATATTTAGGGATCCGGAACGTTCGCCCCCGATATTTCGCCCCCGGAGCTTTCGCCCCTCGGACGTTTCGCCCCCGAACATTTCGCCCCTGGGAGGGCAAATGGCCGTTTTTTTGTTATTTTTTGTTATTCCGTTTTAGGTAAGGTAAAAATCAAGGGCTAGAGCCAACTGACCCTTGAGTCAATGCCAGCCCTTGATTTTTACCTTATTTTGGCCGGGTTTTTTTCGTTATTTTTCGGTAGTTTTAAGCATCGACGCTGCCGCTATTTTTTTTAAGTACAATTTAGCAGACGAACATCGCTTAAAAGACTTTGACGACGGAAATTTTACGTTTTAAGTTTGCGTTTACGTCGTTTACCGGCCATTTACCTTCCCAGGGGCGAAACATCCGAGGGGCGAAAGCTCGGGGGGCGAAAAGTACCCAGGGGCGATATGTCGGGGGCGAAACGTCGGGGGCGAAATGTCGGGGGCGAAACTTCCGTAAACCGTATATTTACTCCTTTCTGTGTGTACAGTCAACGGTTTTGTTTGCTATCCTAAGGAAGGCGCACGGGAGGCCGCTCTTGCTCGGAAGGTGCCACCCACCTCCGTCTAGCGTTCGAACCTCGAACCACTGACACAGTAGCCCAGCCGTTGGGACGGGTTCAGGTTGAATGGTAAACGACAACTGATAAATACTTGCATACATTATCCGGTTTTGATGCACGCAGAGACATGTAGGTGTGGTGGGTTATTTAAATGTGCCACTTTTAATGACGTTCTTTGTTCTGTTTTGACAGACGGAGGGACTCCTAAGGCTGCAAGCTCTGCGGTTAAACGTTATTCGGACACTGACATTGTGCTTAGGTTGAATATGAAATGGTTTTGTGCTCACAGCGGAAGGCTTGTTGTACTGATGATAACATCCATGTTTTTCTTAAATGATATCGTTGAGTTTACAACGCTCGCACGAATTAGTTGGGTGCTACAACGGCGGCAAACTGCTGCCTTGTATCATATTTCATTTTGTTTGTTGTTGTTTTAGGCCTTTCAACTACAAGGTCATTAGAGCCTCTGCACATGTCTAGTGCAGAGACTGCACAGGCACTACCACACTATTGCCATGAATGTTTGGGCATTAGTAGTACCCAGTTTTTCCCAAACGGCCACCTATGTTAGTACTAGCTGGGTTTGCGTTGCTTAACTTCAGTGATCAGACGAGAACTGGTGTGTCCAACGCCATAAACCGCTCCCCTAGCATACTGCAGATCGGTCATCCCTGTTCTTCCGCTTTTGCCGGGTTGGAGCACCAACTTTTTCGGGTGAAACAAATAATACATAGGCAAAGTATGGGACGGCATTGGCTTAAGATTATTCATTCATGGGAAGGGGGGCGCAACTTCAACGGATAGGCCAAACTGGCAGTGAAGAGCTAATCCTAATTTCTAAACCATTGAACCCCCTGGAACCTGACGCATAACATCTAATCTGCCATATATTGCATACCTGCTATAATGGCACCTTCTTGCAGGACCTTTCTCACATTATCCTCACTAAGAGAATTCCACTGTCGAATAACCCTGTCCGTGCCCTGATCTCATTCAATTTGAATGGATGATCCTTTCTCCCCTATAGTCTGCAAGAGATAAACTTCCACCTGGTGTACCCTTTTGTACCCTATTTTCAACGGTTTATGGAAGTTTCGCCTCCAACATTTCGACATTCCCCCCACACATTTCGCCCCTCGGATGTTTCGCCCCTTGGTGGGCAATTAAATTTTAGTTTATGTTTGTGTATAAGAAATATGTGGTAATTTCGGCAAGAATTTTACGTATTGTGGAGGACATCAACAATAGAAATTTAATGGACTTTCTGAAATGAATAGCACACAATTTTGAATTTCAGTTTATGCTTGTGTCTTTTTTATTTTTTAAAATTATTATTATATTAAACAGAGAAAAAAAAAACAGAAATAATCTGGGGTGGTGGACATCGCAAAAAATGAGGGAGAATATGCTGAGGTGGTATGTACACGTTGGGTCTACGTCAATTTGGCGCATGACAATTTGGCGTATGGCAATTTGGCGTAGTGAATTTGGCGTACGACAATTTGGCGTACATACAAATTTGGCGTATGACAATTTGGCGCATGTATAATTTGGCGTACATACAAATTTGGCGTACGTCAATTTGGCGTACATACCGATCTCTTGGGTGCCCAAATTTGTTCAAAATTGCAACGGTCATAACAACATATTTCAACAGTCACTGCAAGGTAATAGAACAATGAATGCCTACCATAACTGTGTTATAGGGCCCTAATGACCTTTGAAGTCGATGGGCCCTAAAACACAAACAAACCCAACTGTGTTATACGGGACCGTTGCAATGACTTATGCCCACGTGTGGATCTAGGATGGGGTTTTTGGGGTTGCAACCCCTCCCATGCCCATATAAACTTATATTTGCATAATATGTGAGGTTTAGCTCAACCCCCCCCCCCCTTCCGACGAAAATCCTGTATCTGCCACTGGTTATGACAGTTGCAATTTTAAACACATGTGTGCACCCAAGAGATCGGTATGTACGCCAAATTTGTATGTACGCCAAATTGTCATACGCCGAATGTGTATGTACGCCAAATTGTCGTACGCCAAATTGACTACGCCAAATTGTCATGCGCCAAATTGACGTGATCCCGGACACGTTATGAGAAGTGGGGAGGAGGAGCTCGTTAGGTCCATTCCAAGAATGCAGGTGGTCGGTAGCACCCGGGGCAGGAGGAGACCGAAGCAGACGTGGGAACAGGTTGTCCGTAAGGACATGGAGCTAGATGGGAGTGGAGGGTTAGAACCCGCAGACCCCACCCTGCCACAGGCGGGATAAGAGTATGATGATGATGATCGGGGTGCCGTTGTATTGCGTTGTACACACCAGTTCTTGTCTGATCACTGAAGTTAAGCAAAAAAACTCCAGATAGTACTAGCAAGGGTGATCACTTGGGAACGCCGGGTACTGCCAAATCGTCGTCACAGTGTAGTGTCTGTGCAGGCTCTGCATTAGAACTATGCAGTGAACGCGGCTCTAATGACCATTGTAGTTTAAGTGTCCTAAAACACCAAAACAAAAATCTAGCCTGGAGTTTAAAAATGAAGAGTGTAATCAGTGAGATGTTCAAGGCGGCGCAACGACGCATAAGGAGAGCAGGTGGCACATTGTAAATTCGCGCTATAATTCATTTTCAAATCGGACTGTTGTTGAACAGCGGTTAATAATTCAACAAGAAACAGATCCACTTATCTATGGTTTGCCCTCTGGAACCGGGCAAACCTCAAAGGGGGTACCTTAAATAGAATCAAATACATGCGGTTTAGTGTGACGCAAACAACCTTTCATATCACGTTAGCGAAAAGAGAGAAACTAAATTTGTTAAAACAAACCCCATTTAATTTGGGTACGCTTTCAACACCAAATAAGGGTATACGGACGTTTAATGAAAATGATGACCGATAACAGATTTTGCAGTCGGCAAAAGCTGCATTTTCAAAGAAAACACGTCTAGTCGAGCGTAGCAGGGTACCATACCCTTGGGTAACGAGTCAAGCTGCGTAGTTTGCCATGCAAAACAAGTTTCATTAAGGCCACTGTACTACTCCGTATTCAACGTTGCAGGTTCTGCAGATGGATTGACTAACTCGTACACTTCTTGACGTTCGTCAAATTTCAGCCAAAACAAGGGTCAGTCAAATCGATACTGAATCCATCATCATAATTCATTATTCCTAACTCTTTGCTCGCCAATGGCAGAGCAGTGCGCGAGAGTGGCTGTATTGCGTTGGACATACCAGTTAAGTAACGCAACCCCAGCTAGTACTAAGATGGATGACCACTTGGGAACAATGGGTACAGCAAATATCCATTTGTTTTATGTGATTTGTTGGTGTTTTAGTGCCCTTCATCTACAAAAGTTATTAAAGCCCCGTCCACCGCGTACAGTACTTCTTATGCGCAGACCGCACAGACACTACCCTAATGGATACATTTTTGGGTATTAGCGGTACCCAGTGTCCCCAAGCAGCCACCCATGTTAGTACTAACTGGGGTTGCGTTGCTTAACATCAGTGATAAGACGAGAACTGGCGTTGTCCAACGCAATGCAATCGCTACCTGCAAATATCCAAAAATTGTCGTAACAGCATAGTGTCTGTGCGGATTCTGCATTAGAACCATGCAGTGGACGGGGCTCTAACGACCGTTGTAACTGATGTGCCCTAAAACGACACTGAAACAAAGGCACTGAACATTAAGAGTACAGTAGAGTCCCACTTATCCGACGTAATTGGGACAGGTGGTATGCTGGATAAGCAATAAAGTCGGATAATTTATTGTTCATAACATTTAATTATACATACATGCATACTTGTAAATACATGTTTAATGTTTGAAGACATTTGTTATCACACTTTGTTTTCCACATTGGTATCTCTTTCTGGCAGCAATATCGTCAACGTCACAAAAGGAGATTGCGCCCAGAAGGTGTCGGTTAATTCGGAACGTAGGATTGACGAAGATCGGATCAGCAGGACTCTACTGAACTTTACACAGCCAACCTAATGTCGCAATCTTTACTTATTACCGGGAGTGATGTAATGGGTAATTTTGGTCACTGACGCCAAGAGGAACTCCTTTTCATCAGAAAGATTGTTGTTTGTTGGTGTTTAAGGTCCCGTCAACTAGACCCCGTCGACGAGACCCGTCCACTGCATAGTTCTAATGCATACACTGCACAGACACTACACTAATGCGACGATTATTGGGTATTAGCAGTACCCAGCTTTCCTGAGTGACCACCCATGTCAGTACTAACTGGGCTTGCGTTACTTAACTTCAGTGATCAGACGAGAACTGGCGTGTCCAACGCAACTCGCCGCTCCCCATCAGAAAGAAATCATCTGGATTATCCAGGATGGATCCTGCACTACTGACTAACATAGTCAAGTGCACTAACCACAGAGCTCTACACCTGAGAATTTCGTCGATCTATACCCATATCAATCTTGAAATCACCACGATGGGTCGCTAACTTTCAGCACGACGGAAGACGAACCTGGAGCTGCCCTTCTGGGAAACAAACTCAGCCAGGTTCGTCCCTCCTACCAAAGTTACACTAGCTCAAGTACTTCAACCGGTCAGATCCCACACCTGGGAGTCTCACTGGGAGTCATTCACTTGCTACATGGGACCACTCACTTCCCTTCTGGCAGATGACGCGTTTGGGACTTAGCTCTAGCTGAAACAAAATCACTAAGATCGATCCTACAAGATAGAATCAACTAGATTAAGCACGCCAACCACAGATCTATTACACCTGGGAATTTTTCCAACTCATTCGCCTGTCCACCATTAATTCACCAGGAGCGGCTGTATTCTTTCTAAGCATCAGTACGTTAGCATGTTACACGGAAGGGGGGGTCGGGAGTAAGCCAAGCAGCCATAACACGCCGAACCCTAAGGAGGCTGCTTGTGGGTGAGGAGGTAGGTGTAGAGGATGTAGGAGATGGGTAATTAGCAGCACCCAACGTTCACACAACGTGATTCTTAACTTAAGTGATCTAATGAGAACTGGTGTGTCCAATGTAACTCAGCCGCTCTCCAATGCAACTTAGCTACATATTGCGTTGGACACACCAGTTCTCCTGAAGTTAAGCAACGCAATCCCAGATACTACTGGCCTGGTTGACCACTTGGGAACACTGGATACTGCTAATACCCAAAAATCGTCTTAACTGTATAGTGTCTGTGCAGATTTTACATTAGAATGGATGGAGTTCTAACGACCATTGTAGTTGAATGGCGCTAACGAAAGAAAACTGTTGGCAGTCAAAAAGGAAATGTGAAATGTACAGTATGTGGGCAGATCTCTGGACACTGTACATTTTTCAAAGACCGCTAGCATTGTGTCCAGTTGTGTGTTCTGAATGTGTGCATAAATGCAGGCATGGTCCACCGTTTCAAGCATTCTTGAGATCTAAGGGACTCATGGTTTGACAGTGATCGCATTCCACAAAGAGAAGGTTAGCACCGCAAGGAGCACTTTGAAATCCCCTCCTTTGGCAGCTCACTTTAAAGCACGTGCTGAAATTGGAGCAGAGGTTCAATCTTGGGTGAGGTAGGTTGGGTGTCACTCGCAGCGAGAAACTCCCGCCGCTCAACTTCTTTTGAATTGGAAGCAAAGCCTGGGCTGGTGAACAGTCAATGATGGCACCTGCAGCCAAAAGAAAGCATTTGTGGTCGTAAACAACACTCCTGCAGTAAGAGCAGTGTATATTTAAGCTCATAGACCTGGGACGTCGCCAATTTGCAGTCAGCATACTATACCGGTGCACACTTGAGCATACCTGTGCACTACCTAGGAGTATAAGCAGCTTTCAAGCGTAAATATATGCGTGTTTCTGAAATCAAAACTTTTTGATTTTGAAGCATGTATGCCTGGAATTTGTGCACTCACAGCTTGCATTTTGGAAATTGGACTGTAAATCTACCGATTTACAGTGAAATAAGAAAAGCAATTTTAAAGTAAAAATAGGTTTTTTTTATTTTCTAATATACAATTCCGAATGATTATGGACTGCAAAAATTTTGCCCTTATATTAATAATTCGTCGTGTACACTAGCAATGGATTTTTGGTGCAAGCATAGGGGCGTTCATTTACAAAAGCATGGGGTGGAGCAAGCGCTGCTGCCCCTACATCATTTTGTTGTCACATGTATATATGACAACAAAACGCATGAAAAGGGCCAAAAACGCCAAGCGTACACCACACTTAAGTGGTAGGCCTACATCTGCTCTCTAAAAAGGCGGTTAAAGCACCTTAATGGATACCCACCTACAGATGATGAAAATCAGTATTCATGCCACAAAACGTTAAAAATGGGAATTCTGTTACCAATATTTAAACTCTTTAATAAAGCGACAATTAAAATCTTTTCCACCTCCTTCAACCTGCCCCGACCATGGCGTATGTTGACGCATGTAGTGGCTTTCCATATTGAAGTTTTTTGTAATTTTTCTACTTGCAGTACTGTCTACAAGTACTTGTTATATGTTATGTTACACTAACGGGTTGGGGAATTAGCCAGCTGCAATAGTAGGCTGAACCCTTAGGAGGCTGCTTGCAGGAGAGGAGGAAGTAGATGAAGGGGAGGCAGGAGAGGGGAAATTTGCAGCACCCGACGTTCTCTACCAACCATCCACGCTGGTACTAACGTCGGATTGCATTGCTTAACTTCCGTGATCTCACGAGAACTGGTGTACTGGTGTGTCCAACGCAACTTCGCTGCACTTAACTTCTTTTTTTAAAAGCAATTTTGGAAAAAGGTAGCTCATTAACATATTTTTCAGGTGAATTAAAATAATTGAATTTGCAATTATAATATGAGATTTGTTTGAAAAAAATAAAAAGATGCATCAATTAGCCCCACCTTCCCCTACTTCCCATCACAGAAATCTTTAAACAGCCTGGCCGAGAGGTTCTAGAGTCATCATACAAGACTGTCAGTTAAAGAGTATAGAATCGACCCTGGCTGAAACAGTTTTAGAGTTTGGAGTTTTAGGACCTGTCAACTACTAGGTCGTTAGAGCTCCATCCACAGTGTAGTTCTAATGCAGAAACTGCACAAACACTACACTAATGCGCCGATTTCTGAGTATTCGAAGTACCCAGTTTCCCCAAGCGGACATTCATGTCATTACTACTTCGGGTTGCGTTGCTTAAGTTCAGTGAGCAGCCAAGAAGTGGTGTGTCTAATGTGATAAGCCGTTCTTGTGCGCTCCTGGTTCCAGTGGATGAAGTGAGTACCTGAGCCTGCCATAGGCGAGAAAAACACTAGAATAATGAATGATGATTATATGTTCTGTTGCGTGTGTGTTATATGATTGTTATGACATCCATTTTAAGTGTAAAACAAGATTTCAAAGAGTTTCAAAAGGCATCTGGTGTCAGTTACAAATCCTACTAAACTTCACATGATTACCTCCTCTTCACCGCTGGCCCGCTTATAAGATTTGGCAGAGGTAAACTTTCTGACAGGAAAAGCGTTAAGAAAAAAAAATAAGAGATAATTTTCCACATGTCAAGAGAAGTCATTTATAATAATTTTGAAACACCACTAACATGAAATGTGTTGGTTTACTTCATCCATCACCTGTTTATCATGTCATAATTTTCATCTGCTTATTTCACTCATAAACAAAACATGCCACATTAATGAAAACCTAACTTCACGATTTGTTCGAGGTAAATAAGCATCTTACACTTTTTTTTATCCAAGATACAGTTGAGTAGAAGAAATAACCCGAAATAAATATAATCAAGTGTCAAATTGCAAGTACTGTACTAACCCTTTTCCCATCTACGACAGAGTCGGGTACCCATTTTAATACCAATGTTACACATGAGCGATCAGTTGGCAGGCCCGGCTCTTGAGTTTCAGGCGCCCTAGGCATGTGGGTCCATCGCCGCTACCCCTTTAAATTTAATGCAGTTCGAAATTATCCAAGCGTCCCTCACTTTTTTTTGTTTTGTTGATGTGTTAGGGTCCTTCAACTACAAGCTCATTAGGGCACCGTCCACTGCGTAGTTCTAGTGCAGGAGCAGCACAGACACTACACTAATGCGACGATTATTGGGAATTAGCAGTACCCAGTTTTACCAAGCAGCCACTCATGTTAGTACCATGAAATGGGACAGGATTGGCTGCATTGCGTTGGACAGCAGTTCCCGCCTAATCGCTGGTTAAGCAAAGCAACCCTGGGTACTTCTAATACCAAAAAACATCACATTAGTATAGTGTCTGTGCAGTTTCTGCATTAATACTATGCAGCAGATGGGGCTCTAATGACTATATAGCTGAAGGGCCCTAAAAGACGAATGAATACAATGAAATGGCATGGATGAAATTGATCCTGGGCTGCATTAGCAAGAGAACACAGGTTGCAAAGCTGTACAAACTGTTGGAATGGAAGAATCTTATCTTTCCTACAGATCAGACGGAGACGAGCCCAAGGGGGTAGTCGAAAAATTACCCTGAGTGCAAGATTGTAAGCTCGTCGAGTCGGAATCAATTGACACACAGGGACATTGCCAATAAAGGAACTGGAAAACCGGATAAGGGGCATAATTTTTGCTTAAAATATAAGGACTAACCTGTCTCTAGTGACACAGGACTGCAATCCGCAAAACATGAAACCCAAAGTATTGTTAATAATGGCAGGAATGCCACGCATGTGTTCATGAAAAGAAAAACCACCCAAAGTACTAGAACTGCCATTTGAAATTGGCGAAGGGCCAGGTGCATAAACGTCGGTGTGCCCACGAAATAATCAGTGTCCTTTTTTTTTGATACATGCAGACTCATGTGGAGTATTGCATACCACTGACTTAATCTACTTAGGAAGGAGCCTGCTGACGTAAGCATTTGTACCAGGTTGGTGACCATGGCAGCGTGGTTGAAAAAGTTTCCGTCAGCATAAGACCACACTCTCCAAACTCCACACTGTGATGGAAAGTATGCAGTGGCTAAATTGGATTGGATTAGTTTCATGGGTTGGGGAGTAAGCCATGCAGCCAAAACAGGACGAACCCTTAGGAGGCTGCTCGCGGGAGATGAGGAGGTAGGTAAAGAGGATGAAGGAGAGGGGAAATTTGCAGCATCCAAAGTTCTTTACCAACCACCCATGTTGTTATTGACGTGGGCTTGCGCTGCTTAACTTCAGTGATCTCACGGGAACTGGTGTGTCCAACGCAACTTGGCTGCACATAGGAGGATGAAGATCCCTGTGGGACTCGTCGGACGAGTAAGCGATAATCCCTAGTACTGCAACACGTTGTTAGTAAAATATGGCTTTTAACTTGTCTCGCAATGGCTGCGACAAGGGCAGTATGGTCTACCATATCAAAGGCCTTCGCCAAAACAGCTGGCAACAGGACAATGAATTCGCCTCTGGCCCAGATATCCAAAATATTGCAGCAGTGTGACAGGATGGCATAAGACACTGATATATTTGGGTGTGTGTTGAACAGCAAGTGAGAAAGAGCTTTAATCAGGTTGTCACAGCACACGTCATACAGCAACCCCTCACAGATTATTGAAATGGCCGGTAGCAAAGCTACTAGCCTGCAATTCACCAGATTTCAAAAGGAGCCAGACTTCCAAATCTGAATTACATAAGCTGTCTTCCATAACAAAGAGAAGATTCCAGCCACCATAGCCCTATTACATATATGCACCAGGAAATTAAGATTAGGTAGATTACACGATTTTAAAGCTCAGGCCAGCACCCAATAAGGGCCGACTGAGGAATTAGTCCACAGCCAATTACCATAAATAACTAACGCCTGAAAGGACAATTGGGCGGTTCATGCCGGGGCCCAACTTGAAACCGCCCATACGGCCGTCTCACCGGTTCAGGTCATACTGGAAACTGCTGATACCCAATTGTCGTAATATTGTGGTTTCTACACAGGCTTGTCGTTGTTGTTTGTTGGTGTTTAAGGTCCCGTCAACTACAAGGTCATTAGAGACCCGTCAACTACAAGGTCATTAGAGACCCGTCAACTACAAGGTCATTAGAGACCCGTCAACTATAAGGTCATTAGAGACCCGTTCACTGCATAGTTCTAATGCATAGACTGCACAGACACTACACTAATGCGACGATTATTGGGTATTAGCAGTACCCAGCTTTCCCGAGCGACCACCCATGTCAGTACTAACTGCGCTTGCGTTGCTTAACTTCAGTGATCAGACGAGAACTGGTGTGTCCAACGCAACTCGCCGCTCCCTCTACACAGGCCTCACATTCGTTCTGGATCCTAATGACCAAAGTAATCGTGGGCCCTACACCAACCAAAACCAAACTAGATAATTTTGCATCATCTACACGTTGCATAATAAAATGGATTCTTTCTTTTGCGTGCAAATGCCATCTTACTCCACACGGGACCTCAGTTTAACTTCTGATCGGAAGGGAGGCACACTCGGGGCCTCTCTCTCTCGCCCGAAAGAAGCCAACCCACCTAGATCCCACCGAGGCGGGTCTATTCCTGTAAAAATGGCAGCTATAGAAATTTCTTTCTCCACTTTGAACCCATATCAAACCAACTTATAAGAAGCGTCAATATCTATCAACCTCTATGTTCGTATTCCCAAGATAAATTAATTTATCGTTCATCATTTCTAGACTAAAATTTCAACCCGGAAACTTCATGAAACCCCCATCGGGGCCATTTTCGGTACAAGAAAGATGCATTTACAACGTAGAGTCAAATCAAATATCGGTTTTATCGATCTAAAAGTAAATCTCTGTAAAAATGACTCAAGAGGATTAAAGCGTTTTCGTAACGCTTTGTTTCAAGGGCTTAGAAAAGAGGATTTTTCAATGGCTTACATTTCGTTAGTTCACGTTAATTTTATAATCACTTACCCAAATAGATGTTCGTTCGCCTGTTCGTTATCGTTGGCAAGGGGGAAGGGGGTTGAACCAACAAGGACTCCAATATTCCACTCATGCCTCATTCACAAACGCAACCCCAAAATTTCTTTCGGTAATGAACCGGTTATTTACATCGAAAACGTGGCAACTTAAATAAAGAACAATTAACGTCGCTCATAATCCCGCCTATGGCAGCGCCAGTCATGCGAACTTTAGCCCTTCATACCTACTACAGTGGAAGCGGCTTATTGCGGGCGCAAGGGGACATGTTATTTTCGATAACAATAACCGGCCGATAACATTAAGCGAAAGAAGTTGGACACACCAGGTCTCATCTGATCACCGACGCGTCGGTGGACTTCACCAACAAACAGTAGACCGACGATAAATGAGCATAGGATTGCAGCTGTGGTCGGCAACCGGCTTGTGGAAAAGCACTGTTCAATTTCTCCATTCAGAGGGACAAGATGGGCACCCGACCCTGCCTGCCATAGGCGTGAAAATGATTAGGAGTTGCTTAGATGCGTGACGACTACTGCGTCCGATGTTCCAAGTTCGATACTGGATCAAGGAGGGTTGAGTTCTTTCGGAGGAGGGAGTGAGAGGCCTGGAGTACACCTTCTGACGGATGGGAAGTAAAACCGTTTGTTTTGTTTGTGTTTTAGGGCCCTTCAACTACAAGGTCATTATAGCCCCGTCCAATGCATAGTTCTAAGGCATAGACTGCAACGACACTACGCTAATGCCACGATTTTTGGGTATTAGCGGTAGCCAGTTTTCCCAAGTTTCCACCGATGTTAGTACTACCTGGGATTGCATTGCTTAACTTCAGCGATCAGACGAGAACTGGTCCGCCCAACCGCTCCCAAGTAAAACCGTCGACCCGTGTGGTGTGTCCCAATGGGCTTCCGACCCTTAAGAGGAAGGTTTTAGGGAAATTAATCCCCAAACATTTCGTCGCTAGGAAAATTCGTCCCCAAACATTTCGTCCCTAGGAAAATTCGTCCCCGACACTGACAACTACAATCCCTTTTACCCGGTTACTAAGTTTACCTAGCGATTGAGGTGAAAGATGCAGGCGATGAATTCTCTTTGGCAAGTACCTTTACAATGATCTCTACTTTCGGTGTTTCGGTCCCCCGGCCTCCTCCCCGCGAACAAGATACATATCCATTCTGTGTATGATCTCGTGTAGCCAAGTTGTGCAGCCAAGTTCTGTTGGACACACCAGTTCACGTGAGATCACTGAAGTTAAGCAGCACAGGCCCACGCCAATACCAACATTTGTTGTTGTTGTTTGTTGGAGTTTAAGGTCCAGTCAACTACGAGGTCATTAGAGACCTGTCCACCGTATAGTTCTAATGCATATACTGCACAGACACTACACTAATGCGACGAATATTGGGTATTAGCAGTACCCAGCTTTCCCGAGCGACCACCCATGTCAGTACTAACTGGGCTTGCGTTGCTTAACTTCAGTGATCGGACGAGAACTGGTGTGTCCAACGCAACTCGCCGCTCCCCAATAATTCCAACATGGGTAGTTGGTAAAGAACGTTGGGTGCTGCAAATTAACCCTCTCCTTCTTCGTTTCACCTTACTCCTCATCTCCCGCGGGCAGCCTCCTAAGGGTTCGTCCTGTTATGGCTGCCTGGCTTACTCCCCAATTCACGAACTAATCCAGAATCCACGAATATCCCGTTTGTACGAATCTCGCTTTTCTAGGCACAGATCAATTATGCTGTTCTTCTGCCCGGCCCCAACGTCACCACACTCAAGTTGTAATTCTGTCATTACAAAAATAATAATGTTTATTTCTAAAAGTGATTGTCTTCATCAATAATTTTGCCCTGAAGCACCAACGAACCGAAAAAAATCCTAACCCAGTAAAAGGGAAAGCGTAGCCGGGGGACAAACCGCCGGGGACGAATTCTCCCATGGGCGAATTGTGTGGGGACGAATTTTCCTAGGGACGAAATGTTTGGGGATGAATTTTCCTAGGGACGAACCTTCCTGGGATTTTTGGGGACGAATTTTCCTAGGGACGAACCTTCCTAGGGACGAAACTTCCTTTGGTTCAACTTTCTACGAGTCATCTGCAAAGACTCTTGTATCGTACTGTACACTTTTCTTTTCCATACGAGAGTGCGACATTAACATTACCGCCTGTCCCAGCGGTAAGATTGCAATATGACAAATGAATCTGAAAATGTATGCAGTTATAAAAAATTCAAGAAACGATATGAAAAATGAGAGATACGAGCAGTTGCAGACAACTTCCATTAATATTAGACAGAATAACTCCTGGACACGCTTTATCAGTGTTAACAAACGTACTATTATCAACTTTAAACTTTTATTTACGCTGATTTCTTATAAATTCCATCTGTCTCCCAATCCCCCGTTTTTAGGGCTCTTCAACTACAAGGTCACTAGAGCCTCGTACACTGCGTAGTTTTAACACAGAGACTGCACAGATACTACACCAATGCGACGATTTCTGGGTATTAGTAGTACCAGGCGCGGATCCAAGGGAGGGTTTTTGGGGTTGCAACCCCCCCCCCCTAAAATTTTGGGTCGACATTGACACTGACAAGTGAAAATTGCGTTTCCAATCGCTGCCTATGGCTCAACCCCCCCCTGACGAAAATCCTGGATCCGCCCCTGAGTAGTACCCAGTTTTGCCAAGCGGCTACCCATGTAAGAACCGACTGGGGTTTCATTAAAAAACTTTAGTGAACAGACGAGAACTGTATGTCCAACGCAATAAGCCGCTCCCTCCCATTCCCCAAACACAGCCGTCACTGAAGTGATAGGGAGCGGCTTATTTCGTGGACACCCCAATTCTAGTCTGAACTCCGAAGTTAAGCCATGCAACCCCAGTCAGTACAAACATGGTTCCCGCTTTTGAAAACTGGGAACTTCTAATACCCAATAATCGTCGCTTTAGTGTATTGTCTGTGCAGTCTCTGCATTAGAACTATGCAGTGGACGGGGCTCTAATGACCTTGTCGTTGAAGGGCCCAAAAACACCAACGAAGCGAAAAACAAAACTAAAGTGATATCCCTTAGGCTACACCTCTGATGGGTCCAAAGACTAAACTCTTTAGGCATTTAACGCCAGTGCTGTCTCATCGCATGGGTCCGCTGGGCACTATCCAGGGAACCCCACGAACCTAAGAGCCCAATTCTAATCTGTCTGTGTCAAAGGAATATTGCCTTATTGTTTCTGTGAGTGGTTGTCCTGGAAGGCCCACGCACACTGCTTTGCCCAGGGGCCCATAATGCTGTTTAGACGGCACTGTTTCACGCCCTCACGGACCAAGTAGCGTTCCTGGCTTACACTAATAACCAATGAAGTTCTAAGGGCACAAGAAAGCGTCAAGTCTGAAGTAATCTGCCAAAGGACTGTGAGCTAGAATCTAGAAGAAGATGGTAGGCGTTTTAGTTGGTAGCCTGGTGAAGGGAGTTAGACACGACCCTCAGGGGATATACGCATTTCACCAATCCTCAATAAATGATTCTGTACCCGTCACCGTCTCTCTAGTCTGCACTTCTCTCCATCCCTGATTCTCAAAACGCCTCAAAACTATATCACGCATATTCGACTCTGTAGACACATCACGTGCAGAGTCGCCATGTTGATAGTTTATATCTGTTCCAGCCCACCAATGTATTGCAAAGCGATTGTGGAAATACGCAAAATCATCATCACTAGCACTTTGGGAAATGCTCAAGTCTTCCTTCCGGTTCCGCAAGATATTTTTGTAGTCTTTGACATTTACTGACTATTACGTTGCTATACACAGTAGCTATAAACCAAGGTTACCACTAGCCTTTGAAAAGAGCAAATGTACCCCTACAGGAGGGGTTATATTCTAATTCTAATTGAACACACTGCAAGTAGCCCTGATAGGCCAAATTGGCAGTGGAGAGAATAACTCATTCCAAACCCCAAGAAACCTGAAACGTTTAATCTATTCTGCCATACATTGCCTACCTGCTACATTGACCACTTCCTTTAGAAAATTCCTCACATTATCCTCATCAAGAGCATTCCATTGCCAAATGGCCCTTGGAAAAATCGACCATTAATATAAGTCTGTTCGGGCCCTGATCTCCAATTTGAACAGATGATCATTTCTCCCCCGATATTCTGCAAGGGATAACCCCTCAACTAGAGGACCCTTGCACCCTATTTTCAACAGTCTGGTCAACAGCTTAATGTTGTCAGATACCCGCCTGCCCCAGCACCCTTCTAACCAACCAGTTCTCCTTTCATCTGCCCAGAGTGCTTAGAACATTTCCAAGGTGTTTGTGGGTCTTAACCCTCACACCACCTATGCTATAAGTAAAATCAACCTGCTTGTTAGACCTGCTTATTCGAAGTAAGCTCATTTGTGCAGGTTCAATGGCAACCCCCACTTTCTACTGCAGTCATATATCTTGTTTAGATCTTGTTGCAGTTCTGTGCAAGAAGATAACCCTTCTTCCACCACCCTTGCCATGCATGTGTCATCTGCAAACAACTCAAGAAAGGTTTTTATACTACACCCTATATCATTAACATAAAGTAAAGGTCCCAATACGCTTCCCTGGGGTACCGCTGATGTCGCAGGTGTCCATTCTGAGGCTACACCATCAGAAAGTACTCTCTGCTGCCTGCCATGCAGGCCGGCCTTCACCCACTGAGTAACCATACTATGAATCCCTAACTTGAACATTTTTGAAACAAGCATGTCATGGAGTATCTTGACAAATACCTGTTCGAAGTCCAGGAATATAACGTCAACCTGCTTACCCTTATCTAGAGATATTTAATATAGGCCAATAGACAAGCTAGTTTAGTGTCATTAGACCTACCTTTGCTAAACCCATGCTGATTATTATTAAGTATGCCATTCTCCTCCATGTATCCCATAATACATGAAAATAATATATGCTCAAAAGTCTTACATACTGCACTCGTTAAAGAAACTGGCCTTTAGCAGTTAGGATCTGCAGTATTGCTTGATTTGAAGACTGGCACAACGTTCACCAGCCCCCAGCAGGATGGAACGGTGGCACTGTCTAGAGATTTTTTTTTTTAAAATGTCCACCAAATAGTAGCTTACAATCCCCAAGAGTCTTTGTAGAATAAATGGAGAAATGTTATGGGGGCCCTCTGCTCTCTTGTAATGACAACCTCCTGCATTTGCCCTTGATAGTCTTTGCCTGACACTGGTGAATATTCATCCCTAGTATTTGCAAATCAATATAACCCAGTCCAGTACAATAGAACTGGTCTCTAATCCAGAACAATAGAGATGGTCTCTAATCCAGTACAATAGAGATGGTCTCTAATTCAGCCCAGTACAATAGAGCTGGTCTCTAATCCAGTACAGTAGAACTGGTCCAAGAAGTAATTAAGGACCCTGCAAGAGTGGAATTCAAAACAGATTGTATGCAGTCCCGCCTCACCCCTGGAAGATGGAAGTCCCCACCTAGAATAACTGCTGGGACCTTCCTCCTATGATTGAGGATCTCCAAACAGGGTTCCAATCTCAACAACGGATCTGGATCACTTCCTGGTGGACGGTAGTAGGAAATGACATAAGTCCCCCTTCTGATCCAGAAACACTACAACACAGAATCTCACAGTCACCCTTGCACCCTGTTTTCCTAGCACTTCTCAAAATTTGTCTATAACTACAAACACACCTCCCCCTCTCCCTGCTTCCCTGTCTTTTCTATACACTATGTACCTATCAGGAAAAATCTTAATTGAGCTTAATCTTCCTTTATCCATGATTCAGTGACAATAATGATATCAGCATCCCATGTGGCAGCAAGGGCATTAAATTCAGCAACTTTATTGACTATGCTTCTACAATTGATAACAAGGAACGTCAATTGATCAGTGGATTGATATTGATATTCAGGAACCCCAACACCAATATTTAGGATCACCAAAAGAAACCATCATACTACTTAGTGTAGCCCGCTCTATTTAGAAACATCTATGACTGATTCTAAACCTGCAGTTTGTGGGCCATTAGGAATCTGAAATGCAATCGCAGGAGGGCAAAGGTGAAGGACGTGAGGTCATGACGTCTGATAATCTGAATTACTGTACATTTTCCTTTAATATTTTCCTGTTCCTAGATCAGAGATTGAATAAGGGATCCATTTACACCTAGTGTGTCCTGAAGATGAGACCACACGGCAGTATCACAGGACAAGCCCATTGAAGTATCCGTCAGATGGCGCTTCTGAAATGGCTGTTGAAAAACAGTCTTTCCCAAATTGATGGACTGAGTAATAATTAGATTTTTAGTAGCTATTCGAGAGGGATCTGCCACAACCTTTCGTTAGTTCTTGAACGGTCCGCCAACATCTACCGCAAAATGCGATGCCACCTTAACGCGTGGGCTCGCTGGGCATTTGCCCGCGAGCCCCATTTTAATCTCTTTAAGTCAAATGACCATTTACATATTATTCCTGTCAGTGGTTGTCATAGGGGCCCTAGCACACTGCTCTGCCCAGGGGTCACATGCTATTCTGTGTATGCCAAGTGCCCATTTACATATTATTCCTATGAGTGGTTGTCGTAGGAGCCCCAGTACACTGCTGTTATGCCGTAATGCTGTTAAGGTGACGCTGTTGACTGGTGTCCATGATCAATAAAATGCATGACAACCACTGCACCCCATCAACAGGTAAAAGTGGGTAGGAGACCTATAACAGCGTTACTCAACGTTTGGGTCGCAATGATTACGTAATGAACTGTGCACTTTATTAGCGTCTCTTTATGCTAAGGGCTTAATTAGGTTATGGGGTAGGGGCCGCTGAGTTCTATGCTTTATCCAAGTGGGCCGTAATCAGAAGAATTTGAGAAATACTTTTGGATTATATCAGTGTCCTAACCCATTGAAGCTTATTATTAACCTTTTTGTTCTCATATTGACAAGCCATATGTGCTGATGACATCAGCAGTTCCCTAAATCTCACGACCCATGTCCAACCAGATTTCAACCCATATCCCCAGTCAGCAGACCACAGGTACGACAATGTAATATTTGAGTTGGAAAAGCTTCTTTGTGGACTCACTCATTTAGTATCCTATACATCTAAGAATTCCGGACAAGGAGCGAACAATGAGGCAGTGGCGTGAAAACACAATGTGAGGCCCTTAGTACTTTTTTAGACTTGGGCCCTGAAAGAATTAAACTCAATGCTTGTGACATATGTGGTTTTAGACTGATGCGCAATAGAGACTACCTACCGTCTTTGTGAATTCAAAATGATATATTTTTGTACTTAGTTGTAGCATGGGACGGGGTACTTGGGGTCCCCTGGAATTTTACCACTACTTCCACCTTACTGTTACGCCACTGCAATGAGGTCTAAATTCTTTCCTGAGTTACAATGCGGTAATTTCTCCATAGTTTCTTACCGTTCGTCCCTTTATGCTCCTCGAAGCAATCGAGAACTCCCGCTTGGGAATCACCACTCAAAATAATAAATAAAATCGCTGAAAATATTGCTTATATATGCCGAAATTATCGCCCTATGTACAGCCTTCTGAACAGTAATTTGGTGATAATTACTCCAGTAGTAGACAATGGCATTCAGCAATACAAAAACAACAGCTGACAACGGTAAATTAATTTAGCTTACCTTGGAAAGCTTTTAGCTCAAATGACAGAAATAATATAACGAAATCTTACCTATAAAGTAAAAAAGATAGACACGTAATTAATTTAATGTTAATCAAACAACCGCCGTGAACAATAACAAAACTGGTAAAATAGCTTCACCCAATAGCATTCAGGGTGAAACTCTTCTTTTAAGTTCCATTATCACTCAATAGGGCAGCACAGTTGCTGACATATTTTCCCAAGACCATTTTGATAACAGTATTTGATTTCAAAACGAAAAATTTCAAGAATATGAATCAGCAAAACATGTCTAAAACGGAAAACGATCACTCCAGTATTTGTTTCCTTTTCATCGGTTTCTGCTTCTGCTTTCTAGTTCCAACTGAATACACTGCAAGCAGCCCTGATAGGCCAAATTGGCAGTGGAGAGAATAACTCTCATACCTAATTTCTAACTCATTGAGCATGGCATCTATTCTCCCATCCATCCCATACCTTCTATAATGACACCTTCTTTCAGAAAGTTCCTCACATTATCCTCACCAAGAGCATTCCATTACCAAACGACCTTTTTAGAAAAAAGATCAGTAGTATTGGTCTGTTCATGCACTGACATCTTTCAATTTGAATGGTTGACCATTTGTCCCCTTATACTCTGCAAGGGATAAGCTGACAAATGGCGGACCCTCGTACCCTATTTTGGTGCTGTAAGATATCAGCCTCTGACGTAGTGAGTCCCACCCGAATTCGGTTCCATGTCTGACACACTGAAGCTATGAGAGAAGCGATGTAGCACTATTCGTGCTGCCCTTCTTTAGAACATTTCAATTTCCCAAGAAAGGCCCTGCCTAAAGGAAAACCCAATTGGTCTACAGTACTCCACAACTGGCCATAGCAGCGAAAAATAGGCTATTTCTTTTACCTCCTTTGTGCTGTCCTCAAGCATCCTACTAACCAAACAGAGGGCACGCCCAGCCTTCCCATTCAATTTGTCAGTGTGCTCCTTCCAGGGGCCCCAAGAGTTTAGAATAATTCCAAGGTACTTATGGGTCTCAACCCTGTTCACCCTCACATCACCTATGCAATAAGTAAAATCAACTTGCTTGCTAGACCTGCTTATCCTAAGAAAGCTACATTTGCGCAGGTTCAATGGCAACCCCCACTTTCTACTCCAGTCATATATCTTGTTTAGATCTTGTTGCAGTTCTGTGCAAGAAGATAACCCTTCTTCCACCACCCTTGCAATGCATGTGTCGTCTGCAAATGGCTTATCAAAGGGTTTAATATTTTACAAATGATTGTATTTTTATGAGAAAATTTAGAATGATTAAATTTAAAATCAGAGTCCTTAAATAAAAAAGTAACTCTGCTCCCTCATGTCTTATGAGTGCATTGTCGTGCGTTCACTATTGGGTAGCTCCGTGCATATATGGCCTTAATGTTTCCTAGAACCTTGGTGCATGTGCAGTCACTAACAAAATTAATGCCTGCATTGTACTGTATTATGCATAAAATAATCCGCGGTTCCAGAAAATTATTCCGTTTTTGCATTAGGTAGTTTTCTGGTTTAAGGTATTACTTTAAATGAGAAGTTATTTTGTTCCGAAATTAATTTTCCGTTTGTCCCGGTTTCCGGTTTATAATAGGCCCAGTTTAGGTGCGTCTTGTGGTACTTTAAAGTGGATGCAGAATGGGACTTAGACGGTTTAAAACGCTTATAATACTCCCATTTTTATGCTTAAAATATTTTAAAAACAATTATTCATTATTCACAACGTCAGTTCTCAAGCTCCTACACCTGCGAATTTTACCTCATCTACCTGTTGCTTAGTAGAGAGGGCTCCTTTATGTGTAAATGGCATAGTACACCACACGGGGCCATGACTTTACTTCTCATCAGATGGAAGGCGCACTCGGGACATACACCTCTGTCTCTCTCTCTGTCTTTCCGCCCCTCTGTCTGTCCCTCTTGGTCTCTCTGTCTGTCTGTCTCTTTCTCTCTCTTGATTAAAATTTGAAGTCAACCACTATTCAATTTCACCTGCGAACCACACACTACAAATATGTGTTAAGTAACATGAAAGAATTAAATTTCAACCCTATTGGCTTAGGTAGCGACTAAACGTGTCGAAATCACCTTGATTTCTTGCAGCATTCGCTTATGCTGACCCCAGAAATTTGTCAAGACGAGTGCTTCTGGCGACAAACTGTCCTCCCCCTTCTTCCCCAGAACCCCTTAGGTTGCTTCAAAAATGACGATATGTATACAAAATCCGAATTCTTTCGGATAATAACCGTTGTCTTTTATAATTAATTGGTTTTGTTTGTTCCATTGGTGTTTTATGGCTCTTCAACTACAATGGTAATTAGAGCCCCGTTCACCCAGTAGTTCTGCACAGGCACTACATTGTGACGACGACTTTTTGGAATTAGCAGCACCCAATGTTCCCAATAGGCCATCCATGCTAGTTTGTTTGTTTGTTGGTGTTTTAGGGCCCTTCAACTACAAGGTCATTAGAGCCCCGTCCACAGCATAGTTCTAATGCAGAGACTGCACAGACACTACACTAATGTCCAAAACTAGTTATTATATTCTGACTCAAAGTCCAAGCAATCATCTGCTTTTCTTCCTTTGCACTAGCGACTTTACCCCTAACCCAACTAGCTACTTTGCGCCTAGCATATAAATGTATGCACTTAGACCTGCATTTCGTATTCCATGGGGAGGCCGGATTACTCCTGTCTGCCAGCAGTGCAAGTTGTTAGCTTTTACTCATTTTCTTCATTTCTGTGTTCTCAATATGATTGCCAGTGCTTTAAGGTACCAGAAGCACCCCTGACACTTTATAGTTCGATATTTTCAAGCATCAATTGATGTGAGACAACCGCAGTGGCACCCGTTTGTGAATACTTTCCCACTGTGTGAAGTCCGTTCGGAGATTTGTGCTGGTGGAACGCGCTGCACTATAGTGTCTGGTCCACTGTGCTCTTGTGTACAAGTTATCAGTGTGTCACTAGTTGTCGGCATTTCAGGAAAATCTTGTATGATCATCTCATAACTACAGTAAACTGATGTTGGTTAGTTTATGGGTGTATTAGCTATTGTACTAAGGTATGTGAAGTAAAATAATAATAATGTGACGATTTTTGGGTATTAGCAGTGTCCAGTTTTCCCAAGGGGCCACCCATGCTAGTACTAGCTGGGGTTGCGTTACTCCACTTAGATGACCAGACGAGAACTGGTGTGTCCAATGCAATACAGCCACTCTATGATGATAATTCAAATGAGACCTCCATCTCTGATTGTTGAAATCAACTACCAGTAGGCCCTACATTCCTCACTATTTCAACCTTGCTTTGGCGGCAGACGGCAGTACTGAGTTGGACACACAAGTTTTCTTCTAATCATCAAAGTTGAGCTACACAACCCTAACTACTACTAACATGGGTGGCCGCTTTGGAAAACTGGGTACTGCTAATACCCAAAAATAGTCGTAACAGCTTAGTGTCTGTGGAGACTCTGTATTAGATATAGGGGAGACCGGGGCAAGTTGACGATACTAAGAGATTTCAAATTAATTTTTTATTTTTCTTTCGAGATAAAATGTTTTACTGTGCTGACATACTTAGAATGATCATTAGTTTATAATTTAGTGGTTTAAAGTGAAACATTTTTTGATATCTTCAAGGTGATTTTATAATTTTCAATGAACGATGCAAAATTCGTCATCTTGTCCCGGACTCGGGGCAAGATGACGGCCATTGAAAAGTAAAAGAAATTAGTAAATTCTCCGAATTCTATTATTGTACCCTGATTTCTTTTATAGTAAAATAGGATTAGGCATTATTTATTACATTGTTAAAGGTAAACGAAATAATATTTTTAATTTTTTTTGTGAATAACAAAAACGCATTAACACTAAAAGTTAAAATCGAAGTAAATAGTAAATCGAATTTATTGTCAACTTAAAACTTAATGTTTCTAGTTAAAAATAATCACAGGTAAGCTGTCCACCACAAAGAAGATGCCAGTTAACAATGAGGGTCAAGATGGCGAGTTCGTCAACTTGCCCCAGCAACAATTTTAAAATTTAAGTATTATAGCAATAAGATTAAAAAATTATTTTAATAATGAATACTGAATATGAATAGCCAGTTGTCTAAGGTAGATGAAAATGCTATTAGATATTTATATAGCTTACCTCTATATTAATTAAATCTTATTTCCAAAATTTGGTTTCATATAGCACACAGCAGGAAAACAATGAAACTCATGTAAATAATATAGTAATGGCAACAGTGCCTTGACAAAATGATTTTTTAGTGTCTAGTCGGGAGTAGTAGTAGTATTCATATGATGCTGATAACTATCAGGAAAATCGCTAATTAAGGCATTAGTCATCTTGCCCCGGTCTCCCCTACGTAGAGGATGGGGGTCTAATGGCCACCGTAGCTGAAGGACCCTAAAACAACGAATGAAACGAAAATTGAAGGGCCTTAAAACGCCAGCATCAAAAAATCAACGACTAAATGCCAGAACGCTGGAAGTGGAAATGGTCATCTGGCTCCTGACACCATCGTCAACTGTATGCTGAAGGAGTGAGCAGGATTGAGAAGTGTAACCTGGCTCACGCAAATAAATTCGGCAAAACCAAAGGACACAAGAAAGGACTTAGTCTGAAGTAATGTGTCAAGCGGTTCCGGGATAGTGTTCAGAAGACAATGATAGGTGTTTTAGTTGGGAGTCCAAAGCACATTACTAGGCTTTACTTCATACGCCCCGGAGCGGCGAGTTGCGTTGGACACACCAGTTCTCGTCTGATCACTGAAGTTAAGCAACGCAAGCCCAGTTAGTACTGACATGGGTGGTCGCTCGGGAAAGTTGGGTACTGCTAATACCCAATAATCGTCGCCTTAGTGCAGTGTCTGTGCAGTGTATGCATTAGAACTATGCAGTGGACGGGTCTCTAATTCGAATTCTAATATTATACACTGCAAGCAGCCTTATTGGCCAATATGGCAGTGGAGAGACTAACTCTCAATCCTACTTATGATAACATAATACTCCTAAAACCCTAAGCTATAATTCAGGAGTCTCCCCTAATACAATACCAGCTATTGTTGGATTTCCTTGGATGAAGCCCTCCACCCTATCCTCACCAAGGCTATTCCATTGTTGATTGACTCTTGGCAAAAATGACCAGTAGTATGAGTCTGTCTGTGCCCTAACCTCTTTCAATTTATATTGATGATCCTTTCTGCCTTTATACTAAGCTGGGGACACCCTTCCAGCCAACGGTCCATTACCTCCTAGCAGCAGCAGTCTTATAAAAAGGCTAATGCTGTGAGATATATGCCTCTGCCTTAATGTATCCCACCCTAGTTCCTTAATCATGGCAGATACACTCTCTGTGTGAGAAAACCTATTAAGTACTATTCTTGCTGCCCTCCTTTGGATCCTTTCAACCTCCCAAGATAAGTCCTGCCTGAAGGGGAACCAAATTGGACTGCCATACTCCAAAATCGGGCATACCATAGAAATATATGCTGTTTCCTTTACCTCTTTTGTGCTATCTCTAAGGATCCTATTAATCAGACGAAGGAATTGACCAGCCCTCCCAATCACTTTTCCAATGTGATCCTTCCAATTACCCTCACTATTTAAGACAATACCCAGATGTTTATGGGTTACAACCCTATCAACCCTAACTCCACCTATGTGATAATCAAAATCAAGTTGCTTTCTACATCTGGATATTGTTAGGATCCTACACTTCCTCAGGTTTAATGGCAATTCCCATTTTACACACCAATTGTATATCCTGTCTAGATCCTGTTGTAATTGCACACAGGATGATAACCCATCATCTAGTACCCAAGCAGCACATGTGTCATCTGCAAATAGTTCAATGAAGGAATCAATCCCCATGTCGTTCACATAGAGAATGTACAACAAAGGACCCAATACACTTCCTTGAGGGACCCCTGACGTGACTGGTTTCCACTGAGATGCAAAACCCTTGAAAATGACTGTTTTCTATCAAGCAGATAGGACCTTACCCATTGAACAACATTTCTATGTATCCCTAAGTAGGACATTTTAGAGACCAGCTTATCATGGGGCACCATGACAAAAGCCTGTTCAAAGTCCAAGAATACAATATCAACCTGCTTTCTGCTATCTAAAGCCTTTTGAACATGATTCCTCAAGCAGGCCATTTGGGTGTCACATGACCTGGCTTTCCTAAACCCGTTTTGGTTATTTCTAAGGATGTCCTTCCTTTCCAGATATCCCATTATAGATGAGAATAAGATGTGCTCAAATATCTTGGATACAGCACTTGTTAAGGAAACTGGTCTATAGCACTTAGGGTCTGTCATGTCCCCAGACTTGAAAATGGGCACCACATTTGCCAGTTTCCATGATGCTGGAACAATGCTTGTGGCTAATGACTTTTTAAAAATTTCTACCAAGTAACAGCTAATAATCCCAGAAAGCCATTGCAGAATAAATGGTGAAACACCATCAGGGCCCATGGCCTTATATACTGGTAATTTACTCAGTAGCTGCTCAATTTCTGCCCTAGTGATAATAACTTCATCCATTCCTCCTGGCAAATCCCTAACAAATTCTGGCTGGGAGTTGTTTCTGCTGGTTGCAAAGCATTTTGCGAATGTATTATAAAAAACGCTTCCTTCATGTACCCTTTAACCATTTTGTGGGCCCCCTTATAGACCGCATCACTATTGACGTCCGTCCCTCTCCTAAGTGCATTCTTAGCCTTTCGCTGGTTTCGCAAAGCTACCTTCATCTCTTTAGTATACCATTCTGGAACAGAGTTTTTCCTTATAATTTTCATGGGGATAGCTAGTTGTGTACCCTCTTCTAATAGGGCTAGGAATCTATTCCAAGATTCCTCAACGCCACAGGTTTTAGCAATGGTGTAAAAATCATTTAATTCACATTCCAGATAAGTCTTGAAATACTCCCAATTAGCCTTATTATATTGGTATGCCACCCTCCTTCCTGCCACCTGTCTAGGTAACCTTTTCAATATCTCCACCTTAACCACTGCATGATCACTAATTCCTTCAATACACTCTACATTATTTATAGAGGTGGGCACATTTGTGAACACTAAATCTAAAATTCCCCCTTTCTCATGTGTAGGCATGGTCACAATCTGTTCCAATCCATTACAGTACATTTGATCAAAAAAGAGATTTAGAGCCCCTGATAAACTTGAATTTGTATTGGGCTGCATACTATCCCAATCCAACCCAGGTAAATTGAAGTCCCCACCAAGAATTATCATTGGGACCTTTCTTCTTTGATGCAGAAGCTCCAGCGATTGTGATAGTCTGTTTGTGGTTGAGGATCATCACCAGGAGGGCGATAGAACCCGACAACATAAATCCCCCCACCACAAGAGTCAGCAACACGACAACATAGCATTTCACAATCTTCTTCAGAACTCAATTTCCTAGAGCTTTCCGGGGATTTATCTATGGCCAAAAAGACTCAATGTTACCAAGACTCCAAGACTCCAATGTCCTTGTAGTTGACGGGACCTTAAACGCCAACAAACAAACAAATTCATAAGCCCCAAAAAAAATCAGCTACTCCTCCGTCAAAGCAGGGTCGCTCCGCACAGAAATCTGAACCCGAGTGCAGAACTACAGGTTGTCATTTCGTGGGCCAGCGAAGAGCCAATCTCAGTCAACCAGAGCTACTGCAATGAATGTAAAACGACACGTTTGGGAATATTCTTCAAGCTTTTGCAACAAATGTAAACAATTCAGGCAATCTCGTGAGGGCAATTCACAAAAAATGGAGAGTTCGGTTTCTGAACAGTTTTTAATAAAATTCTCTTGCTCGAAACTATATGGACACTGTGCAAATACAGCCTTTTAGCGGGAATTTCCATAGTTCTGACTGTAAGGGTAATACCCCGCCTCGGTGTTGCACTAGGTAGCGTGCTCGGTAGCTGTGTCAGTGATTCTAGGTTCGATATTAGATCGAGATGGGATTTTTCGGGCGAGAGAACGGCCTTGAGGACGCCTTCCTTCGGATGAGAAGTAAAACCGGGGAACCGTGTGGTGCACGATGACACTTTCACGTAAAAGAACCCTCTGTGGTTGTAGCCGTCGCTGGTTTCAGCATTCGTTAATGAGTAATATCTGCAATAAAGTGCAAGTATTTCACGTATTTTACGACTTGCCTTCACCTGATGTTCTCAAAGGACCTCAGTTAATTGACTACTCTAACGTGCATGTTGATTGAATTGCTGTCTATTTAGACTTACCCCTTAGGGAGGCTCCTAGAGCTAATGAAATGCTCCACAACTAGTAATAGAGGATTTGAAATTACTTTTTCCCCAACAACAGAGAGCGAGTTGCTACACCTGAACGGGAATTGTTCTCTGACACACCACACGGGTGCACTTTCATCCGACCGAAGGTTTGAGGCCTCCCCCTTGGCCGAAAGAAGCCGCCAAACCATCCCGGTCCCACATCGTCTCGGGAACCTATCTTGGCGGCCTTATTGTGTAGATTATCGTTCGACACTGAAGTCAAGCAACGAAAGCCCATGTAGTACTGGGACGGGTGAATACTGGATACTGCTCATGCCCAATCTTCAAAACAGGGTAGGGAGCGGCAAATTGTATTAGACGCACCAGTTCTCGTCTGATCACTGAAGTTAAGCGACGCAACCACAGCTAGTACTAACATGGGTGCCCGCTTAGGAAAACTGGGAACCACTAATTCCCAAAAATCGTCGCATTAGTGCTTATTAGACCTATGCAGTCGGTGGGGCTCTAATGACATTGTAGTTGAAGGGTCCTACAACACTAGCAAAAGAATGGGAGCGGCTTATTGTATTGGACATCCCCCTCCCCTCAAAAAAGAAGTCAACCCACCTTGGTCCAGTATGGAACTAATCAATTCGTGAAATTTCCATTTCCTGTAACAAACCGGAAGTAAGGGTACCTTACTATATGGCACGTTAGTACATCAAGAAATACAACATTTTAAATTTTTGACACGCCAGCTGAAAGAGGTTCGCCATCCCTGGCGTAGAGTCTGCGCAGTCTGTGCATTAGAACAATGCAGTGGAAGGAGCTCCAATGATTTTGTAGCTCAAGGGCCCTAAAACACCAACAAAACAAACAAAAAACGGAAGGCGCACTCAGCACCTCTCTCTTCCGAAAGCAGCCAACCTGGAGCGCGCTACCTGCTAGGTACCTACCTACACGCTACTGTGTAAAACACAATAACACGGAAGAATTAAATGACGTCATTATTCAAACCTTAACTACATTAGAATGGTGCATAAATACAAGTTAATTAGATATTTAAGACATTTCTGCGATCGTAAATCGTCTAGTAATGGCGGTAACTCGTCAAGTATTAGACACAGAATCCAGTCGATCCTTTCTTGGAATCACTGAATCCACCCTGAAAAAAACTATATTATTACATCATTTAAACGGTTATCAGGAAGGCGCTAGTTGCGGCATTAATTCACAGAAATATCTAATACTTTCTTGATTTATGTTTCCAATTTACACTTCATTTACTTAACATTACGATCAATACAATGCCTTACTCGAATCAAGATTCCACGAAGTACTACCACCGCACATCTGCCAAAATCTGTTCACAAAACGAAATTCTGACTAGTAGATGTCGACGACATGAGCGCCTAATTATCATGGGGCGACTTTAATACCCTCGTGGGCATGGGTGATTTGGGATATGAGGAGGTACACGGAGAATGGGGGTATCGGACGATCAACCCTGAGAGGCAGAAGGTCCTTGAGACAGCCAATAAATGGTTCAAGATGAGGGAAAGGCACCTAGTCACTTTCCAGACACCACAGTGGAGGTCCCAAATAGATTATTTCATGGTTATGGAACAGCACAGGGCAGAGATCCAAGATTGCAGGACACTATCCTGTAAGGATTTCCAGAAGGAGAGTGGCCATAAGCTTCTCATGATAGAATTCATAATGAAGGGGGTAGTTAGGAAACATACCTGGAGAGGACAATCAGTCATTACATGGTGGAAGTTGCCCACCAATGCAGATGAATTCAGGCAGGAGGCTCTCGGCCAGGTCGACTGGTATTGGGTTGGTTCAGCCAACGCAATGGAAGACAGGGTGGATAGGAAAATTAGGAGATGTGGAGAGTCAGTTTGGCATCGGTAGAGTAGGAGGCGCTTCTCAGACTGGAAGTGGAAGCTGCCATGGAAGGTGTTGGAAGTGAAAGCAGCCATGAAACTAAAGAAGCTGGCTTTCCATAGGTGGAGGAAAATAGGGGATTAGGTTTCAAAGACAGTCTATGTTCAGGCAAGGAAGAATGACAGGAGGACCATTGCCCTGGCCAAGTACCAGAAGCATGAGGATCTATATGAAAGGTTGGGGACAAGGGAAGGACAGAAAGCAGTTTTTAGGCTGGCCACAAACAGGGATAAAACTAGTATGGATGTTACCAGGGCCCTAATGGTCAAGGATCCCAACAGTAGTGCTCTAATGGTCAAGGATCCCAATGGTAGGGCCCTGTTCCAACCAGCAGAGGTAATCAAAAGGTTGGAGGAGTACTACCACAGCCTGTTAAACACTGCCACATGTGCCAGGATCACAGACAGTAATCCATGCACTACACAGGCAGTGGACAGGGTGAGTAGGCCCTGAGAAGATCCCAGTAGATGTTTCATGCATTTTGGGGACCACTTAAATTGCATGGCTAGGAAAGCTTTTCAATAAGTTAGCAAATGATGACAAGATGCTATCTGCATGGCAAAAGTTAGATAGTTCCACTGTTCAAGGACAAAGCTGATGCCCAGGACTATGAGGGCATAAAGCTGATGGGACATTCTATGAAGCTGTGGGAGTGAGTCATAGAACGTTGCTTCAGAGACCAAACTAGTGTCTGGGGAAATCAATTTGGATTTACACCTGGTAGATGCACCATGGAGCCAATCCTTATTCCATGATAGATGATAGAGAAGCACAGACCAGCAAATAAGGACCTTCATGTAGTATTCGTCGACCTGGAAAATGCATATTGACACCTTCCTGGTAAAACATCATAAGCGACATTTTTTGAGATTTCCATTTTTTAATTTAATGAAATTATGTACATTATGTCTTTATTAATACTGCAATCAGTTTTACCCTACGTTAAATAGTTATTTTACTTTTTTAATATCTAAGAATATTGTAAGCATAAGAATGAATGAGGAAATCAGAACGATTTTCTGCTTTCCTGTAAAATTTATGGAATGGTGCTTATGATGTTTTACTGGGAAGGTGTCGATATGAGTGTCCCTAGACAGGTAGTATGGAATGTTTTTTGAAAGAAAGGAGTTAATGAGGGCCACATTAGGATAGTGCAGAATATATATGGGGAAACACTGCAACCCTCTATGTGCAGGTTGGTGGGCGTCAAGGGTCAGCAATTAGCCCATACCTATGGTACTCATTCTGGTAGTGGATGAGCTGCTGACAGGAATAGGGGAGTAGGCACCTCAATTTCTGGTATTTGCTGATGATGTGAGAAGGCTTGAGGAGCCCAAAGAGGATGCACAAAAGGGGTCTACAAGACATTAAAACAGCAATGGAAGGAGGGCAATGGTTGGCGACCGCCATGACAGGTCCCAATAAAGTTGAAGAGTAAAGATTACAGAACCATTGTTAGGCCTGCTATGCTGTATGACTCAGTGTTGGGCAGTTAGGAAGAACCAGGCAAATGTAAGTGGCTGAGATGCAAATGCTGCAGTGCAACATTGGGGGGGGGGGGTGTCACAAGTGGAGGATTAGAACCCACAGACCCGACCCTGCCTCTGGTGGGAGAAGGGTGAGGTGATGACGATGACAATATGATAATGTATGTTGGAAAAGAACGAGAAATGGTGACCGTTTCTAAGAATGTCCTGAGTATGTCATTCCGAACTCTACTACTGCCAGGAGCGGCTTATTGCATTGGACACTATCCATAAACTATGAAGGTTATGTGGTCACCTTAGTGAATTCTCTAGGCATCAAAGTTCCTTCTGTGGCATTTGCTTCCCAACGTTTTCATTGGTGGACGATTCTCTCAGAAAAGTATTTAAAGAAATCGTCTTTTAAAATTCAGTTCAGTTGTCTTTAAGGCCCCCATACACGATCACTCCATCTGTCCAAATGGCATGGTGTCAATCCAAATTGCATCGTGTGTGGGGAAACTGAAGTGGACGACGTGGCATGATGAGCTTGGTTGGATTTTTGGTCAAGCCAAAATCCACACAATCACTCCATCACTCCATCATGCCAACTGACCACATGTGGCAAAAACGTGGTGGAAGTATGCCCTTGCCACCAGGAGTGACAACGGATAAATGGAGTGCCACCATGTCATTTGAAACAGTGGCATGATCGTGTGTGTCAAAAACGTGGTCCAAATAGGGATCAGTATGCGACAAGCCGCTTTGGAGAACAGACCATAATGGCTGGCAGGGAGTTATTGATAAACTTGCAATGTTTATGGCACGTTGTTTTTTAAAATGAATGCTTTTGGAAATTTTTATAACCCACCTCAGTCAGGTAGTGGGTGGCACGCTCGGTAACTGTGTCAGAAGTTGGCTTCTTTCATGCGAGAGAGGACCTGAGTGGTGTAGATGTCACTTGCATGTAAAAGAATGTTAGTATGTTATGCTCAGGGGTTGGGGAGTAAGCCAAGCAGCCATAACAGGCCAAACCCTAAGGAGGCTGCTCGCAGGTGAGGAGGTAGGTGTAGGGGATGTAGGAGAGTGGAAATTAGAAGCACCCAACGTTCACTACCAACCACCCATGTTGGTACTAATTGGGCTTGCACTGCTTAACTTCAGTGATCTAATGAGAACTGGTGTGTCCAATCCAGCTCGGCCACACCCACTCTACTATGTGACGGGTAGATGAAGCAAAATTTCCAGGTGTAGGAGCTCGCCCCCTGGCGTTGGTGGAATTCCCCAAAAAGACAAACAGTAGACCAGCGGTCTTCAAACTGTGTTCCATGGAATCCCAGGGTTCTGCAATACAACTCTGGGGGTTCCATGAGCCCAAATGAAAATTCGTTACCAGCAGCAAGATATACCTTTATTAATGGGAGATGGGGTCCCCCCAAAATATGTTATAGTTCTAAGGGTTCTGTGAGTCAACAAAGTTTGAAGACCACTGCAGTAGACTGATAATAAATAAGCATAGGGCAGTGGTGGTGAACTTTTTTTTTGAGATGGGTCACAATAACACAAAAACAGAGCAAAAAAGGTTGTCTGTGGGTCGGTTGCAATCACTATTTAATTTTATGAATAAAAAATTATGATTAATAATGAATATATTAGTTTATTAAAGTAGCAAATAGAGAACATCATCATAATGCCCTTATCCTACCTGTGGCTGGGTCGGATCTATGGGTACTAACCTCCAGGTCCCCGTTCAACCCACACACGATAAACTAGATATGATTCACGTTCGGGCGGGTCACTTAAAATTGCACGGTGGGTCACAGGTTCGCCACCACTGGTATAGGTGTTACAGACTGCTGCGGCTGCAGAAAAAAAAATGACCAAAATGCCGCCCTTGTGTCTATTAAGAGGGACAACATGGTTACCCGGCCACCAAAAGTAGCAATTGTTCTTCATCCATGCTGTTCTCACCAGAACTTAAACTAAGCTGAAAACAAAATGGCGTGAACAGCATGGATTGATCGTGTATGTGCTGATTTTTGGACGTCATCCATTCGGACGCCATCCAAATGGCTTTCATCCAAATGGAGCAATCGTGTATGGCGGCCCTTATATCAACACACAGAGTGGATGTGACTGAAGAATAGCAGTGTAGTGTTTTGAAAGTGTGCCAGTGATGTGCCATTTTTAGATAGTAGAGCTTTTCTTAAAGTTGATTTGTTCCTTTGATTTCTTTGCATTATTTTTGAACACTTGTGAATAAGTAGAATATAATTGTTGTGATCCATCTCAATTTTTGTGTCACCACGATCCCCACAATCAACAAGATCAGGCCTACAACAATAGATTATAGTCCTTCATTTACATAGTGTCTATAAAGTATCAGCATAGGAACTATGCTGTGGATGGGGCTCTAATGACCTTGTAGTTAAAGGGCCCTAAAACATCAGCAAACAAACAAACTAAAAAATGAAATGCAAAATTTTGGATAACCTAACATTAGACAGCTAAGTTTAAAAGGTGTTAACAGAAATTTGATTACATACTGCTATCATGGTTGAAAAATACCCCAAATTTAAACTTACATTAACATGCTAGTGGGGTCCAATGGACCCCAAGACTGCATTTACTATGACAGAGAATTTCACTTTTACCCCAAGTTACCCATTCCAATCCTAGGTACCTTTTAGAAGGAATACAAAAAGCAAAAGTACCCATTATCGAAAAAAATAATATTCATTGGGGTCTTTTAGACCCCAATGAATATTATAGGGTTCTAACCAACTTGACTCCAGCTAGTACTAACATGGGTGGCTGCTTAGGAAAACCGGGTATTGCTAATACCCAAAAAAATTGTCACATTAGTGAAGTGACTGCACAGTATATACAGTATGCACACTCCCAGGTTAATCGTTCTGAAGTTTTTATACACTAGCGCCACGTAGCGGCAATGTTGCAAAAACTAAACATATTATATATATTTCAATGGAGTATTCCCAACTCCTGCATTATTATTACATAAAATTTAATTAAAAAAAACTCAATCTAACATAAAATGCCATTGTGCAGTAAATTTAATGTATACAAAGTAATAAGAACAACTGACAATATGAAATTTTTCTATAAACTCCTTAAACTTGACGATTTTTCCTTACATTTGAAACACTTCAAGTTATACTCAATCCTTTTAAACTTGTAACTTTTTGATAATTTTTTTTCACTTTCACATGTGTTGTACAATCAAATATTTTGTATTTCTCTTATATTTATTTGGATATATAAGCCTTTTGTTAAAGTCTTTGATGGTATAAAAAAATCTGAGTTCTTAAAAAGGTAAAGAACATGATTCAGTAATGATATCCTAAATGTATTTATTTTAATGTCCAGTAAATGAGGTAGCCCTTGAAAGTCATGTATCTGAGGTGGACATGCCAAACTCGGGGTACCCCAAGGGTCACATCAGTAACATTTCGTTGTCATGAGGGGGCAACTGTCCCCCTCTCGTTACACCTGAGTAGCAGACTGCATATATATACTACATGACATTGATTGTGAGGGTTGTAACTCTAGGATTCTAAGGCTGCATGTTTGACACCCGTGATCTAAGGGAACATGCATCATCATCATACCCTTATCCCACCTATGGCAGGGCCGGTTCTGCAGGTTCTAGTCCTCCACCCCCGCCTATCTCCCACCGGGTTCCATATCCCTACAGACGCTTCCCTGCTCCCACGTTTGCTTCAGTCTCCCCCTGCCTCAGGTGCTTCCAACCACCTGAATTCCTGAAACGGACCTAATAAGCTTCTCCTTCCCTCTTCCCATTATGTGTCCATACCACCACAATGTCCACCACCCCCAGGCCACCTTTAATGTACTCATTCCTTATTCTATCAGCTCTGGATACCCCACTCATATGCTGCAGCATTTGCATCTCAGTTACTTGCATTCTATTGATGTCACTCTTTCTCACTCCTGTGTGACCCTCTTATCACACAGGACTCCACTCACCTGTCTTCACTTCAACCATCACCCATTGATTCTATGGGTCACACCAGAGTCTATCTCCCAATTTCTTTGGAACGTTGATGCTAAGGTCACTCCTCTAATATTGTTTAGGCCCTTCTCTACTTTTTCTTTGGAGTCATATTATAAGTTTTCCAATTGTTGATGAACAACATGCAATTTATTGAATTCTTCTAAGTTGCCACTAGCAGATGGATTGTGTTCATAATTTTTAAAATTCAGTATGTTTACTCCCAGAATTGTTGCTGCAATTAATTGCTGAAAAATAACGCTCCTTATGAACTGTCATCTTGAATTTTAATCATCAGGGAATGCACATAAATATTGCATGTAGTGCAGCTTTTACTTCCTTGCCGCCAGGTGGCGCCGTTTTTCAACTTTAGTAATTTTGCTATTCAGTGTGCAACTGTATATTCTTTATACTGTGGTGACAATGTAGCCTCTGCATTAGAACTATGCAGTGGATGGAGCTCTAAGTCAAGCAATCCAACCTAAGTTAGTACTGTAAGGGTAACACCACTCATGCACCCATGCCATATACTCTCTTTCCTCTGTAAATTTTGTGATCTTTTCTTTTTATGTCATGCTTAACATCGCTACTCCTTTCAAGGTACCCTTTTGTTTCAACCCTTTCATTAGTTTCATTTGCTTCTTGAAACTTTTTCACAGAAAAAGCATTCATGCATGTGCAACTGTTATATTTTATTTTCTTTCACTGTTGGACCCCTTTTGTTTTTGAATAACCCTTTGGCCACACCTGATGTATGGTCCTGTGGTGACAAGTGTCGCATGCCTATTGGTGGCTGGCCCTTGTCACCCAGAATGACCAAATGGGTAGGCCAGAGAGTCGACAGAGTCTACCATGAATATGGGGACCCAACACGTGGTCAAAAAGGGGCAACTTGTGATCATGAATACGTATAGTGCAATTATTTTGTATGTGAGTACCGTTAACCGTTTTTACTGAATAAAATTTAGTGTCTCGGTGAGTAGATTTTCAGTGGTCTGGATTAGTACTACTGATCCACAGCATCCTCTGCCCAAAACACTAAAGTACCAACATCGGTTGTGGGTTTGGAACACTGGGAACCTCTAATTTCCTCCACCCTACCTCTCCTACCTTCCATCACCCACGAGTTGCCTTCACAAGGTTCGGCCCGTTATGGCTGCTTGGGTGACCGTTTTGGAACACTGAGTACTGCTAATACCCAAAATCGTCGTAGCGGCAAAATGTCTGTGTGAGCTCTGCATTGGATCTGTGCAGTGGACGGAGCTCTAATGACCGTTGTAGTTGAAGGGCTCTAAAACACTAACGAAACAAAACAATTACTACTGCCTGTGGAATGGTCGGGAGACCCATTTATTTCGGTGCAACCTGGAACACATTGACGAACAAATAGACGACATTTGTATGCAGCCAGCTGACGACGTAATACAAAAGCTTTTCCTTGGTGCCAAAAATTTCGCCAGACAGCGAGCTCCTAACGTGAAAACGCCCATATTTCATCCCACGTTTTATTTTTTTGGAGTTTATTGGGGCCCTTCAACTACAATGGGCATTAGAGCAGTTCTAATGCATGATTTACACTGGTACTTCACAGTTATGACGATTTGGGTATAAGCATAGGGGTTGCAGCTTTGGTCGGCAGGACGCTGCAGAAAAATACAGATGCAGTCCAGTATTTCACCGGTGTTCCCATTCAGAGAGACAACACGGGTACCTTACCCTCCCATAAGCGGGAAAAGTTAGTTGATTTGCATTTTGCTGTATACTATCTTCACGTAGAAAACCTACACTGACGTCGGCAAATGCTCTTAGAGATTAGTAGACTGAAGTTGAAAAATCAAATAAACCTGTTGTCGAAATTTAGAGGATGGAGTGTACTAAGGATTTTCACGATATAAGGGCTCGATCTGTTCAAAAACTATTTTTGCATATGTTGCTGTTTCGCTAATACCTGAAACTTACATACGCCTGAACCGGACGATGAATTCTAAAATATTATTATTTTATTCATAGGCCCAACTGGGTGCAGCTTACAGACCAGAATGACAACACAACAAAAAAAAAAACTCATAAGAAATGCGGCTGCCCACGAGAAATTAATGCATCTGGAGATGATGTACAAATCCCAAAGCAGTTACCCTCTAAACAAAGCAATCAAACTCCCCACCCAGATTCCAGGAAGTGGTAAGTAAAAGCGTAGAAACGGTTAATACCCTACAGATTAGTATATGCCAGCAGATATTAGTTATGAATCACTAAATAAGAATTACGCCACTGCTCACAAGCGGCGTAACATAGGCGCCAATATTTACGGTATGACAGGCTGATTTTAGAACACGGATTATCAAATCACATTGCATTCATTATTTACACAATTTCGCAAAATATTCTCAATTATTCATACCCCTAGACTACAGAACAGCAACGCACAGTACACCCCAAGTCTGCGTAATCCTAACAATTTAAGAGCCTGATTTATGCCTTATCAAGGTGTCCTGAGAGTGCCATTGGTTGAATTTGCTATAAACTGGAACCGCCTACCCATACCACATCTCTCTTCCTTGAGAATACCTTGTCTTACCAGTAGTGCCGGATTTTTCTTTGTGCTTAGGGCCCGTAGCCAGGGTGGCGGCTTTTTGCGAGGGACACACCAGTTCTACTCTGATCACTGAGGTTAAGCAACGGAAAACCTGGGTACCGCTAATGCATTAGAACTACGCAGTGGACGGGTCTGTAATGACCTTGTAGTTGAAGGGCCCTAAAACACCAACGAACAAACCAACCAGCACGAAGCCAGGGTGCCATCCTCTTGGATAAACAGTTGTTACCAGATCAGTGATTATTTTTACAAGTAAAATTTTAACTACTCCAAAATTTCCTAAGAATGTATGCCTGACTTCCTGCGTAAACCTACAGGGCCTACCTCCTTCAGGGTCAAAATAAGGGGGCCTCATTTGTTCCAAATCTGGTATTGCTCACCAGTTCCATTCAAAACCTTTGTAGTTAAAGGACCCTAAAATACCAACACAACAGAAAAGGGAATGCAGCTTATTGGAACCACCTGGGGCAGAAGAAGCCCTGAGCAGACGCGGGAGCAGGTTATATCGAGGGATATGGTAATGTGGGCAGTGGATTACAACCTAGTGAGATGGGCGGGGAATGGAGGACCGAAACAGGCGGATTCGACCCTGCCACACGCCGAATAAGGGTATGATGAAGAAGTTGTATGGAATACATAACAAGGTCGAGCATTTTCTAACGTTCACAGAGTTGAAACGATTGTAGTATGAATGATGATGATGACGATCAGAAAAAAATGCAAACATCACAACACCACTAAACAAAAGACCAAATATTCTGTTGTAGGTATTTTTTTGCCTTCTCTCCAAATTCTCAGTCATTCATTTTTTTCCAAATTTCTAGACGCAATATTCTGCTATTGTTTGACCATTCTTCAGCTAAAATTAATATTTTTTAGTAAACACAAGGGTGAAAAATGAACTTTCATCTACTCCCATCTGTGATAAACAATACTAAAGAAGTACAAAAAAAGACGGATAGCGGAGAACAAACGAAAAAAGTAACAGTACTCCATTTTTCCAACAATAATCTTATTACTTAAATTTTGCGAAATAAAAAACAACTCCCTCCATTTTTAATAGAAAGGGTTCTTTTCATCTTAATAAATCATATCAGGCTGTGATGTAGGCATCAATTATACAGCCTCTTTGAATCGGCTTTCATAAATTGCAAATGGCTGCCTGAGTAACGGCGCTCCTGCCACTTCCATTCATATATCCATTATTTGAGATAATACAGAAAAGAAAGAAAGAAAATGGAATATAGAAAACAATCTGCATGTCAAACGCGTAGACATAAATAACACATTTCAATGTACCAGCTGTTTGCCATTTTCATTCCAGTCACGCCTAACACCTTCCGAAATTAACAACCTACCGAAAGTGTAATTAATTAATATCAGCAAAAATTACAAGCATTAATTCGCCTTACCAACCCCTCAACAACAATTGCTCTCATTTTCTACATTCGAATTGTTACGATATAGGTACCTACATTTTCTTTTGTCGGTGCTTTAGGGCCCTCCAACTACAACAGTCATTAGAGCACCGTCCACTAGCACCAGTTCTCGTCTGATCACTGAAGTTAAGCAGCGCAACCCCAGCTAGTACTGACATGGGTGGCCGCTTGGGAAAACTGGGTACTGCTAATACCCAAAAATCGTTTCAATAGCGTAGTGTCTGTGCAGTCTCTGCATAAGAACTATGCTGTGGACGGGGCTCTAATGACCTTTGTAGTTGACGGGCCCTAAAACACCAAAAAACAACAACAACCGTCCACTACGTAGACTGCACAGACACTACATTAACGCGACGATTTTTGGATATTAGCACTCACCACATTTCCCAAGATGTCACCCATGTTAGTAATAACAGAGACTGCGTTGCGTAACTAGAATGATCAGACGAGAACTGGTGTGTCCAACGCAAAACAGCCGCTTCTGTAAATACCTACAGAACAGGCGGATATCTGATGATGTCAGCTGAGGTCTGCCATTGCGCTTCCACTCTAACCAAACGCGTAGTAACAATGGGCAGCAATATGAATCGTCCCATTGGAACGTATAAGCAATTCAACTCTTGATTATTTAATCGTCGTAATTTTAGTCTGCCTATATCTTTCCTTGGGTCATATTTCCTCTACCTATACTAAGGGCGAGCTCCTATTGCTGGGTATAAAAAGCAACCCAAACTAGTACTAGGATGGGTAACCTCTTGGGAACACTGGGTAATTCTAATACTGTGTAGGGACATGATCCCTTACACTCCTCTGCCCCCCAAAACATACACCCCTGCAATGAACACTGAATATACCAAATGTAAAAAAGAAATCATTGTCTCTAGGTCCTATTGTTGTTGCATCCTGTGTGCAACAATAGGACCACTACATTCAAATCTAAGACCTTTTGTAGGTGCATCCTGCATGGTCCCTTGGCAATACTCATGGTGGGTACCCTTTGGTCACAGGGACCCAACCACAGTCAAGGACCTCAGGATGTGATGTCACCAGGACATGTTTTGGGGGTTTGACCATTCATTTTTATTATTCAGTCAGACAGTCAATCTTGGATTAGCTAGTCAGTTCGGAACCTGATTCTACATCTCATTTGCATCGCTTTATGTAGGATTATCTTTTATTATATTTTTTTGGAGTATTCATTGCTTGATCTTAACACCGATGTTTCACTTTTACTGCGTATTTATGGAATACCCGCTATCTGAGTATCTGTAAATAAACTGTGTTATGCCTCAATCGTGCCTCGTCATTTTCTTGGCACCCTACATCATCCAAACATCGCGAAACGCGATAACTGTAACTGTAGTGTCTATGCAGTGTATAACTCAGCATTAGAACTATGTAGAGGACCAGGCTCTAATGACCATTGTAGTGGAAAGGCCCTACAAGACCGACGAAACCGAAGGAGATTTGGGCCCGAATAGACTCATATTACTGGTCCTTTTTTCCAAGGGTCATTTGGCAATGGAATACTCCTGATGAGGATAAGGTGAAGAACTTTCTGGAAGAAGGTGCCATTATAGTGGGCAGGCGATGTATGGCAGCAGTGGCATAGCCAGGAAAATACTTCGGTGGGTGGGGTGTCACGTCAATAAACTTAGTACCCCCTCCCTGGGGACAAACTTTTTTCCCATCGTTCAAAAGTTTCCCGGAAATTTCGGGAAGTGCTTTAACACATAGAACACTCCCCCTGACTACGCAGGTGTATGGCAGAATACTTCAGGTTCCTTGGGGTTTTAGAATGGGTGAATTTTTATGAATGAGAGATATTCTCTCCACTGCCAATTTGGCCTATCACGGCTGCTTGCAGTGTATTCAACTAGAACAAGAAACTAAAAATACAGCTGAGAATTTAATTGATCTGCACGTTGCAGGTGACATCGTACCCTACATCGCACCATCGTTTTAAGGGTAGCCTCACACTGGAGCCGACTACGAGCGACTTTTAGTCGTGTGTAGTCATACAAATATGCACGAACGATCCCATTCCTTGTTTCCCTATGCATCCTCTCACTTTGGCTGCGACTCAGTCGTCTGACTACGTGCATACACCTCCGACTTGCGACTAGATCCCAACTGGTTGGGAATTTTCGTCCGACTCTGTGCGACTTGCACAGTATCTTTTGTTTTATAAGTTTCTTTTGCGCTTCTTATCAATGCTGCGGGGCATAAGTGGGGTTTTGCTGACGCAAGTCGTGCGTAATGTGAGCACTCAAGTCATCCGACTAAGTTGTGCATAGTCGGAGTCGCACATAGTCGGCTCCAGTGTGAGGCTAACCTAAAACTTTGGGACGTAAGTGTGCATAGATACAGAGGCATATTTTCTTTTAAGGCCGTTGTTTATTTCTGCACTGCGCCTAGCAACTAAAACAACTACTAATCCTTTTCTCCCCTATGGCTGGGAGTGGTACAAAGTTTTGTCCGTCTTGGAAGTACGGACGACCTGTTGAACGGTATTTTTTAATATCCGGTTGCCCGCCTAAGTTCCAATCTCTATGAACTTTATCTACTTATCGTCGGTCGAATGTCCGATGGGGCACTCCACCGACATCAGGGGAGAACTCCTACATCCGGGAACTTTTCGTGATCTACTTGCCGCATAGCAAAAAGGAAGTCCCCCGTGTTGTACGATGTCACTTGCACGTCAAAGAACCCTGTATACTATGCCACCGGGGAGGCTGTATTTTGGTTGGACACAAATGTTTCCCTCTGATTACTGAAGTGAAGCAACTCAATCCCAGATAGTGCAGCCATGGGGGACCGCTAATACACAAATCGTCCTAACAGCCTACTGTCTGTGAAGACTGCGCATTAGAACTAAGCAGTGGACGGAGCTCTAATGACCATTGCAGTTAGCATGTATGTTAGTATGCTACATTAACGGGTTGGGGAGTCAGCAAAGCAGCCATAACGGCCAAAACCTTGTGAAGGCTGCTAGTGGGTGAGGGGGAGGTAGGAGTAGGAGATGTGGAGAGGGCAAATTGTCAGCTCCCGACGACCCAACGAACCAGCCATGTTGGTACTAATTTGGTTTCCGTTGCATAACTTCAGTAATCTGACGAGAACTTGTTTGTCCAACGCAACTCAAATGAAGTCCACTAAAGCACCAACAAACAAATAGTAGAGCGCGTTCTTTTACGTGCAAATGCCATCGTACACCATACGGGACCTCGGTTTTACTTCTCATCCGAAGGAAGGCGCACTCGGGGCCTCTCTCTCGTCCGAAAGAAGCCAACCCACCTCGACGTCAAACCTGGAACCACCGACACCGTAAACCTTGGGAGAGGCGAATTGCGTTGGGCACACCAGTTCTCGTCTGATCACTGAAGTTAAGCCACGCAACCCCTAGCTAGTACTTCATGGGTGGCCGCTTGGGAAAACTGGGTACTGCTAATACCCAAAAATCGTCGCATTAGTGTAGCGTCTGTGCAGTCTCTGCATAAGAACTATGCTGTGGACGGGGCTCTAATGACCTTTGTAGTTTAAGGGCCCTAAAACACCAACAAACAACAACCGTAAAACTCAGTAGCGGATCCAGGAGTGGATCAGGGGGAGAAGAACTTCAAAAAACAATGGTCCCGAAATATTTTTAGATATTCAGAATCCTTTAGTATAAATCCAGTAGGCAATACAATAGGTCCTCTCCTGCCCCTCGGGTAATGTCCTATCTTCAGTGGTTTAGCCAACGACAGATTGGACTGCAACTGCTGGACTGGCATTATAGAAACGGGAATAGTAATGGAAAAATGCCTCATCAGTTGAGCCCCATTGAGAAACTGAGGGGCCATCAATTGCTGCACTGCACCCCATCTGGATCCGCCCCTGGTAAACCGAGCACGCCACCCAGGGGGGTTCCCTATGTAATGATTCGATCAGGCAAAATCCCCAGGTGTAGGATCTTGTAGGGAGCGGAAAACTGCGTTGGATAGACCAGTTGTCGTTTGATAACGGAAGTTAAGCAACGCAACCTCAGCTAGTACTGACATGGGTGGCTGCTTAGAAAAGGTGGGGAAGCGGCATATTGCGTTGGATAGACCAGTTCTCGTCTGATCACTAAAAGTTAAGCAAGGCAACCCTAGCTAGTACTGAACTAACACTGGTGGCTGCTTCGGAAAACTGAGTACCGCTAATACCCAAAAATCGTCACATTAGCGTAGTGTCTGCGCAGTCTCTGCATAAGACCTACACATTGGACGCGGCTCTAATGACTCTCTAAGTGTCCTAAAACACCAACGAACAAAGTAGGATCTCGTCCCTTGACGTCGGTAGAGTGCCCCAACGACCAGAAGGCTGACGATAAATAAGCATAAGGGTTGCAGCTTTGGTTGGCAGCCGGATGTGCAAAACTCCAGTTCAACAGGTGGTCCCTGAGTCCCAGAAGAACACAAATGGATACCGAACCCTACAATATGTGAAAATAGGGGTTTGAAGTTGTTTTGGTTGCTAGACGCAGTGCAGAAAATAAACAATGGCCTGCAAAAAAATAGAAAAACAAACAAACAAAAATAAACCTCTGTATCTATGCACACTTATCTCTCTCTCTCTCTCTCAATGTTTTCAAAACAGTATAGTGATTTGATCCATGGTAATTCTTCTTTTCTCTTTTTGGGAGAAGTCAAGACTTCAAGTCAGAACTTATTTTATTACCTGCCAGTAATGTGTGAATTATTAAACTTTTTCTTTCAGGAGAGGAAAAAAAATGTGTGCTTCTCAGATCAGAGACTTCAATGGCATATATATGATAAACGGTGCATTTGAATAACTTAAATATTTATAAGTTATAAGAAAATATCGACCACCTTTCACGTTTAAAGAAAAATAACGACGACACATCACCTCTTCATCCCCTTTCCCTCTCCTTCTCTTCCGTTTCATCAAAGATTTTCTAAGAAAAATACAGCACCCAAATATCGGAAAGATATGAAAGAAATGTACATTTTTTTTTCTTTTTCACTTGGCACCATCCAAACCAAGTTTGCGAGTTCAAAAAACACTCCTATCCATTATTCTTTAATAATGAACCATGTTTATGCGGAAAAGCAGATAAAAACAGTGAAGAACAAGTATCTCAACTCAAATTATGACACATAGAAACAAAGCTACTTGAATAAGTAATGAGATGGTCCGTAGTTTATTCACCTAAAATGGTTACTTCACGTTAGAGTTGTTATCCTATCCCAACTTTGTTACATTTCAATCCCTTTTAAATCCGTTAAACACCACTAAAGACTTGGTGAAAGAATAGAGTTTTGTTTCGTTGGTGTTTTAGGGCCCCTCAACTACAAGGTCCTTAGAGCCTCTCAACTGCATAGTTCTAGTGCAGAGTGCACAGCCACTACACTAATGCGACGATTAGTACTATCTGGGGATGCGTTCCTTAACTTCAGTGATCACTGATCAGAGAAGAACTGGTGTGTCCAACGCAATTCAGCCGCTCATCTGCTATAGACTGGACATGGGTGCAGATCATTTTGTTTCGTTGATGTATTAGGGCCCTTCAACTACAAGGTCAACTACAGAGCCCCGTCCACAGCATAGTTCTTGTGCAGACACTACGCTAATACAACGATTTTTGGGTGTTAATGGTACCCAGTTTTCCTTAGCGGCCACGGGCTGGAGTTTCGTTGCGTAACTTCAGTGATCAGACGAGAAAGATGTCTACGACTAAGTATTACCCGAGTCGGTGGGGCCTAATGTCTTCTACCCTTTCGCTTCTGTTTCTCACACTGTCTTTCAAATGTTCGTTTCGTTGGAGTTTTAGGGCCCGTCAACTACAGTGATCATTAGAGCCCCGTCCATTGTATAGTTATACTGTAGACAACTCACAGACACTATGCTAATGAGACGATTTTTGGTATTAACGGTACGCAGTGTTCCCAAGTTGTCACCCATGCCAGTACTATCCGGGATTGTGATGCTTACCTGCAGTGATCAGACGAGAACGCAATATAGCCGCTCCCTTGTCTTTCAAAATAAATTCGGTTTCTAACCGGGCCCTGGGTCCCACAATGTCTTTCTACACAATTTCTGTCTTCTACTTTGTCCTTCTATCCTATTCAGGTCTGTTTCTCACTTTGTGCTTCTGTTCTCCTCTTTGACTTTCTTAACAATCATTTTTGTTTACTTGTCTTTATCTTGATCTTTTCAGCCCCAACATTGTTTTTTATTCAGTGTATTTCTGTCTACGATTTTCGACCTGTCTTCCACCTTGACTTGCTACCTGATTTATTCCTGTCTACGCCCTTGTCTGTTCTGTTATTTTCTGTTTTTAGACTTGTCTGGTTCTTCTTTTCTATTTATAGTCTTGACCTTTCTGTCCTAATCATTTCTGTCTAACACCTTGTCTTTCTCTTGTTCTTTTCAGTCTCCACCTTGTTTGTTGTTCTATTTATTTCTGTCTACGACCTTGTCTGTTCTCTCATCTTCTGTGCTTAGTGCCTAGCCTTATTATTCTGCGTTAATCGTTCACCACATTCTCTTTCTGTCCTAATCGCTTCTGTATACCACCTTGTATTTGTGTTTTTCCTTTCTGCACCCACCTTATTCTCTATCTTAATTTTTCGGTCAAAGACTTTCGCTGTTATTTTCGTCTAAGACTTTCGCTGTTATTTTCG
>JAAFCE010009109.1:6277491-6302151 GCA_013389805.1 Trigoniulus corallinus
AAGACTTTCGCTGTTATTTTCGTCTAAGACTTTCGCTGTTATTTTCGTCTAAGACTTTCTTTGCTCTTTCTGTCTAAGACTTTCTTTGCTCTTTCTGTCTAAGACCTCTTCTTTTATTTCGTCCTTAGCATTGTCTTTCAATACTAATCACTTCTGTCCACCACCTTTTCTTATACTCTATTCGTTTCTACATACAGTCAAACCTCTCTATGGGTACACACCTCATAACGATATAAATTCTTCGGTATTCCTAATTTGGTCACCATTTTCAGAAAACTGCCTCTGTAAATGAGTACATCCCGCCTCGGTGGCGCAGTGGGTAGCATGTTTGGTAACTGCGCCAGTGGTTCTAGGTTCGACAGTGGACCGAGGTGGGTTGACTTCTTTCGGGCGAGAGAAACGCCCCTAGTGTGCCTTCCTTTGGATGGGAAGTAAAACCGAGGACCCGTGTGGTGTACGATGGCATTTGCACATAAAAGAACCCTCTCTGGTATGCAACGGTTAGATGAGGAAAAATTTCCAGGTGTAGGAGCTCGCCCCCTTAAGACGGTGGAATGCCCTGAAGAACAGTAGACTGATAAATACAAATAGGGGTTGCAGCTACGGGTTGTCCTATACCCGACATGTACATAGGCGGTTAGAAGGGTTCGAACTATATAGGCAATGTGAATGCTTAACTGCGAAAAGACGTGTTTTCATAGAAGTAATAGTTAAAATGACCGCTTTTGGCATAACATGAAACTCGGGTTAAAATTATCACTTAATAGTGGTAAACATATGGGACCAGGCTGCACTTCCAATACGGCGGAAGGCACACAAGGGGCCTCTCTTTCGCTCGAATGAAGTCAAACTACTTCGATTCACCATCGAACCAGCTGCGATCCAGCATGCCATCTTTCAGCCACCAGGGCGGGTTCAACTGCTGAAATTTCATTAAAAAACAAAATTCCTGCTCCAAATTCATGAAATATTTCATCCGGAGGTAGGAAATGAGAATGCGGTAGAACTTTTCAGGTAATGGAACCAACTGCATTATGCTAAAAAATGTTGTTAACGACCGCATTAGTCATTACTTAGACCAGAAATCAATCACCTGAAGAGATTTGTGCATTATATAAGATTAGAAAAATTATCATATTAAGTGAAAAACTTTTTGTCTTCTAATTCTTTCTTAATACCCGTCACCTCATGCGAAGATTATTCAAAACAGGTATATATTTTTTAATCACATTGATACTTTTTAATGTCTGCATCTTGACGTCATTTTCAGCAGTTTCATTAAGTCAAAATGTTAAGAAGCCCGCCCATATTTGCATTAAGAACGTATTTGCCTAAACTTTTAAGACTATTGTGTCAAATGTTTCTCTAACGAAGATTTCCCAAATTTCTAGATTAACGACTTCCAACTCTAAGGCAAGGGGCAAGTGGCGAAGGTGACGCAGGGTGTAGCAGCCCTGCGAAATTCTGCTAGCAGGCAATCACCGCACATTGAATTGCAGTTTTTCACCATACTGGTTTGAAATTTGCATCAAATAACAAGAGAACTTCTCTACTTCGTGCCGCTTTTTGTTATTGTCACGCCAACTTCACGCAGGCATTGGCACTGCGCTCCGCAGGGTCACGTGGCGCAGGCACTGAGTCACGTCACCCTGCGATTTAACATGCGCAACTACATACTATCATGTGAGCCACAGAAATTTATAGTGAGTCACCCTGCGACACCTGCGGAGACTGCGTCTCATTTTGCGCTAGGCTTTATGGAGCTCATGGACCAGCATAACAATATGGCTGCTTGGCCAATTCCCCAACCCGTTGGTGCAACGTACCAAAATACTAACACTAATCCCTATCTCGTCAATTTCGTTCGTTGGTGCTTTGCTTAGGTACTAACTGGGGTTGCATGCTTAGTATGTTACACCAACGGCTTGGGTAGTCGGCTAAGCAGCCGTAACGGGCCGAAAATTGTGGAGGCTGCTCGCCGGTGAGAGGGAGGTAGGAGTGGGTGATGTAGGAGAGCGGAAATTAGCAGCACCCAATGACTAACCAACCACCCATGTCGGTGCTAACTTGGGCATCGTTGTTTAACTTCTGTGATCAGACGAGAACTGGCAGTGGCAGTGCGGAGTGCTCATTGCACCGTTAAGACAAATCAGCCATTAATGGACAGCATTTTAGGGCAGCTGACTGTAAACCTAACGCTTCCGAGCGGCCGTTTCGCGTTGGACACACTAGCTCTTGTCTGAACACTGAAATTAAGCAACGCAACCCCAGCTAGGCTGACCATTTGGAACGCTAAGTTCTGACTGTATCCGAAATCGTCGTAACAGCGTGGTGCCTGTGAATTGGAACTGCGCAGTGGACGGGGGTCTAACGACTGTTGTACTTTAAGAGCCTTAAAACACCAACGAAACAGAAACCCATGCAGTTGAAGACGACGGTGCTCGACTACTGCAACAGTGGCTCCAGTTCCAGGTCCGTTTGTACGAAAAAGAACCCAATCACTATACAGCGGGTAGGGAACTCCTAAACCTTTTCCCCGCCTATGGCACGGTCGGTACCCCTCTTGTCCCTCTGAATGGACACAAGGGCTATATATTGGACAGTGATTTTCCAAAGACGGTTGCCGATCAATGCTGCAATCCCTTAGCTTATTTATCGTCGGTCTACTAGTCCTTGGGGAATTCCACCGACGCCAGGGAGGGGCAAGCTTCTACACCTGGAAATTTTTGCCTAATCTACCAGTTGCATAGTAGAGAGGATTCTTTTACGTTCAAATGCCATCGTACACCACACGGCACCTGGGCTTGATTTCTCATCCGAAAGAAGGCGCACTTGGGGCTTCTCTCTCGCCCGAAGGAAGCCGACCCACCACGGTCCAGTATCGAACCTAGAACTACTGGCGTAGTTGCCGAGCGTGCTAACCACTACGCCACCGCGGCGGGTCTAACCTAGCCTAGAACAAATAAAAGTAAAATTTGATCAGGAAAAGCCTGAACCCACCTCGGTCCGGAATGGTACCTAGAACTACTGACGCAGTCATCGAGCGTGCTACCCACTGCACCACCGAGGGGGTCTACTATACAACAGGTAGATGAGGCAAAATTCCCAGGTGTAAGAGCTCGCCCTTAGCGTCGATGGATTGCCGAAACGAACGGCAGGCCGAGGATAAATAAACATTGAAGTTGCAGCTTAGATCGGCAGCCAACTGCGTAGAAATACAGTTCAACAGATTGCTAAGTTATGTATCCATTCAAAACGATTTGAAATGGTGCCGGGTGCTCTGGAATATCTGCAGGATTTCGGTAAACAACCTGCTGAATTAAAAACAGAAAACCAAGGCAATATAATCAAACTCTAAGCCATATCCTGAAGTATTATTATCTTCAATCTTCAAATAAAGCGCAACGAAAAATTTCAAAACTCTTTCATAATCAACAAGAAGGGTGAGAGCCAGAAGCCATTATACAGAACGGAATAGACTTCAATTTAGTGGAGGAAATTAATCTTAGTCAAAAGCAAATGGAGAGGGAGAGAACAGAGGGTGAGAGAGAAAAGGGGTGCACAAATTGGCACAGAGATTAAATTTAGCACCTGAACTTTATGTAAGTTTTGAATCGCTTTCTGATGCAAAAAAAGCCTACCTATGAAACCGTTTTTCAGCCATTGGAGAGAAAGGCATTTCTCAGTTGATAACAAATTAGTATCCCGGGAAAAAAATTGTTCCCAGTCTTTCAAACGGGAGATGCTAAAAAAGGGGGATAATAAATGCATCCACAAGGTGAACCATTGGATAAATTAATGTTTATCATAGCGAATGATTCCACCATACAGAGCAGAGAGCCAGTAAAGAAATTAACAATTCGTTCATGCAAACAAGACAACAAGGGTGGTAAAGGAAAGAGAAGGGTGGGAGGGGGCGAAGACCCCGAGATTTATGAGTTTGGCAATGGGAGTATATAAAAGCAGTGATTTATTATTAGTTGGTAGTAGAAATAACCAAACCCTTTCACCCCCTTTTTACTTAGTACAGAGACATGAAATATGAACTACAAACTTTTTAATTATCTTCTTTCAGCCCATATAGACATATGGAAAGGGGTAGAGGCAGGAAGAGAATGGCCCAAATGACTACTGGGAGGAGAGAAAAAGAGGGCGGGGGTACCATACTATTCAAATATTTTATTTGCATTTCTAGCTTGTGGATGAGGCTCCAAAATGCCCAACATTCCAATCACAACTACTAATTTATGACCATAATGCTATGGCATAAATGTCAACATTTTGCAAGTGGCCATCTGCGTCCCAAGCCACTCCCAGCTCTTTCTGATACATGGGCACTACTCCAGTGCACATTTCCCATCTAAAATACCAAAAGCAAAACAGGCAAGGCAGACATAGCAACATGCAGAGAGTAGACGTTGAATTATGAGACTATACTTCGGAAATGTTATGTCCATAAAAATGATTTAAATGTCTAGTTGTGAGAAAGGGCCTCCCATTCAACACCAACAAAATTTATCCATTGTCGTCTGAAATATTTCTGGGACATCCTCTTACAGTTACGTCTCCTATAGCCTGGCTTGGGGTTAGAAAGGCGTGTCTATAAATGGTTTAGGTGTCTAGTTAGGAGAAAGGTCCTCACAGTAAACACCAACTAAATTTACCGATTGTCGCCTGGTGTATTTTTAGAACTTCCTCTCTAGTTACGTCTCCAAGTTTGGCTCAAATTGAACAAAAAGTGTTTCTTTTAGAAACAAAACGGCTAGGTTAAAAGTGTTTATGTATCATTTATTTAGAAAGGAGTCCTCTAAATATTTTAGGATAGCACGGACCTAGCAAAAAGGTGCCATAGGCCACCCCATATTGTTCCAGAAATTCTGTTCGTAACAGTGACCATCAATTCGGTAAGTACTAGGGAGCGGCTTACTGCGTTGGACAGTAGTTTCGTCTGATCGCTGAAGTTAAGAAACGCAACCCCAGTTAATACTGACATGGGTGGTCACTCGGGAAAGCTGGGTACTGCTAATACCCAATAATCGGCGGCTAATTGTGAAAAATGGGTACCGCTAATATAAAAAAATCGTCGCATTGGTTTAGTGTCTATACAGTCTCTGTATTAGAACTATGCTGTGGATGGGGCTCTAATGACCTTGTAGTTGAAGGGCCCTAAAACACCAACGTACCAACCAAAAAATCGGTAAGGACTGTGCGTCTATAAGGAACAAAAGAGCTCGGTGAAAAGTGCTTGGGTATCTTTTATTTACTAAGGACTCCTTTAAATATTTTACGACCCCTAGGACCTGGCAAAAAGTTGCTGTAGACCCCTCCCTATACAGTTCCAGAAATTCTACTTGTAACGGAGACTTAAACAATAATTTCAAAAGCGCCAACTGTGGATATTTCCATAAGGTTTGTCAAGCCGGAAATTGCGTTGGACACACCAGTTCTCGTCCGATCACTGAAGTTAAGCAACGCATGCTTGGGAAAACTGAGTATTGCTAATACCCAAAATTCGTCGCATAAATGTAGTGTCTTTGCAGTCTCTGCATCAGAGCTATTTTCATGAAACCATCGTTCTGCCAAAAATTCTGATCCATAAAACGCATAATCCTTCCAGAAACCTTCATTTCCCAGTCCCATTCCAACCATCCTCCACAATACATTCTTCAAGCCCTTTTCACTCCTACCCACACAGTACTCCGCCCTCTTTCCCACTTTGACCCATTCGAAACTCAAGTACGCTACAGATTACTGCTCCCTCCCCTTATCATTTTCCCAACTTCATTCAGTTCTTTCTCTCCGGGGTCACTTCTGCCCGGTAGCAAACAATGTGGTGGAATGCAACTTTTGTGCTCCGTGTAAACGCAACACGCCACTGTAAGTTGAGAAACTCAAAATTGCAGACCACAAAAGTTGCACCAAGTACAAGTAGCTGAAGCGCATAAGTGAATTACAGGAATGGTCATGGTCACACTTGAATTGCAAGTATCCAGCAATGTATTTTTTTGTTTTTGTTGGTGTTTTAGAGCCCTTCAAGTATGTCGTCATTAGATCCCCATCCACTGTGTAGTTCTAATGCAAGACTGCATGGTAACTACACTAATGCGCTAATTTTGCGGTATTAGCGGTACCCAGCTTTCCCAACCAGCCACCCAAGTTAATGCTAGCTGGGGTTGCTTTGCTTAACTTCAGTGATCAGTTGAGAACTGGTGTGTCCATTCTAATAAGTCACTCCCAACCAGCAATGTAGAACAATATGTTGGCAGCAGGGATATTGTTACACTCATTGAATTGGCCAGTCTGATTTGGAATAGGCTGTGGATCAAACTCAGGCACATTCCATCCTAAATTCTTGAGTTTTCATAGTATTTGGATAAATGTTCCAAAATCAGACATATCTTCCCAGTGTCAAACTTGGAATTAGCAGAAGGTGATATCCTAAATAGAAAGTTTGAAAACTGTGCACGTAACTTCCCTGAAATTGAGAGGGATTTGAATTATTTCTGCAGTCCAGGGGTGGATCAGGGGGAACACTTCATAAAAATTGCACCCGAAATATTTTGATATATTCAGAATCCTTTAGTATAAATCTAGCTAGCAATTGCAATAGGTCCTTTACTGCCCCTTTGACAATGTCCTATCTTCAGTGGTCTAGTCAACTATAGATTGAACTGCAGCTGTTGGATTGGCAGTATACATAGAAATGGGGATAGCAATGCAAAAATACCTCATCAGTAGGGTCCTCTCTAGTGCTTACGTCGCCCCAGACAAATTGCCGCCCCTTAAGAATATAATGCAAGTTCAAGCAGGAGTTTTTCTCACACTTACAGCCAAAATGGCGCCCCGGACTAATGCCCGGGTTGCACCATCCTAGAGCGGGTCCTGCTCATCAGTTGTGCCCCATTGAGGAACTGAGGGGGAAGGAATTACTCCCCCTCTGGATCTACTCCTGCTATAGCCTCCACACTGCCTGATGACTGCAGAAAAGTTTTCAGCAGCAGCACAAAATATTTCCCATTCCTTTGCTTGTGGCATTTTTGTTCATATAGCACCTAACACGTCATAAATACACCATACAACGCATGAAGACAAGTAGTTTCTGCACTCCATTTATTAGGTGGCGCTCTTTGGGTATGAGGACACGAAAAGGGCAGAGCTGTCACTCCTTAGCGCAACCGAGGCAGGGTTGCATGTTCACTGTGAGGTAGCAAAACAAAGAATGAAATTTCTTTTGTTGACCGGTTTGGCCAACTACGCTACAGACTATACAATGTGTTGGGTGACTGGAAAGAGGAGTCAGAGGTCGGATGGTTTCATCCAACCAATTTCCCCGACTACGCTTCAGAATGGTCGCACATCAAGCCTACAGACTACACAATCTATTGGGTTGGTTGGGCGGTTGGCCCAACAAGTTGGATAGTGTGTGGCCAGCTTAAATTATACCGTCCGACAGAGCGCCCATGTGTATCAGAGGGACAAATCTGAGTATCTTACCTTCCATAGGCAGGAAAAGGGTCCAAAGCGCAGAAGCTTGCTTCCTCGCGTCAGAGCGCCGTCTAGTGCACAGTTCTAACGCAGAGCGTGCACAGACACTACGCTGTTATGACGATTTCTTCGTATTAGCAGTGCCCAGTGTTTCCAAGCGGCCACCCATTTCAGTACTCTCTGCGGTTGCGTTGCTTAATTTCAGTGATCAGAAGACAACTGGTGGGTCCAGCCGCTCACTCTCTGAGAACAAAACAGCCTGACGTTGAGCAAGCTGCTATCGACAGTCGACTGTGGAAAAATACTACCCGAAAGCTTGCCCGTTAGCTCCCAGGTTCCAACGAAACAAGTGAGGGCCCGACACTGCCTTAGGTGGGGTTTGAGTCAAGAAAATGATGATTATGAATCAACTAGTTTCATATGAAGGTAGACCTAATATTAAGCGGAATGATCACGCGTTCATTTCTAACATACAAATTCGCCAACGTCGACAACTTTCCTGAAATTACTTGCAGAATAAAAACGTTCTACCAAAATCACCCTTTCCATACGGAAAAAATTATTATTATTAAAATAATTGGCAAAGTAAGAAACAAAGAAACCCTACACGAAATCATTTTCTTCTGATCTTTCCGCGAAAAAGTGGAAAAATCAGCGAAGAAAAATTCATTAAAAGAATTAAAAAGTATGCCGAAGAATTAATCAAAGGTAACATAGAATTCTGTACTCCTTTTACATTTTCTTCCTTTTAAATATCTCGGATAGCCCTATGTCATATTTTTCTATGTTCCCATATTTCTAGCCTCGTGCATCTCTTGAACTTCCTTTTCAACTGTTTGCATCACAGACAACGAGGAGTTAATACAAAACCGTTTCTACCTGTAGGAAACAGTAACTACTAACCCTTTTCCCGCCTATGGCAGGGTTCTGGGTACCCATCTTTATCTCTCTGAATAGACACATGGGCGATCTATTGGAGGGGAGCGGTTTATTGCGTTGGGCACACCAGCTTTCGTCTCATCACTGAAGTTATGCAACGCAACCCCAGAGCTGGTACTAACATGGGTGGCCGCTTGGGGAAACTGGGTATCGCTAATACCCAAAAATCGTCGCATTAGTACAGTGTCTGTGCAGTCTCTGTACTAGAACTATGCAGTGACCTTGTAGCTGAAGAGCCCTAAAGCACCAACAAAGCAAAACAAAAAGCGATCTATTGGACGGCATTATTACGATGTCGGCTGCCACCGAAGCTACAACCTCTACGCTTATTTATCGTCGGTCTACTGTTCGTTGCGGAACTCCACCGTAACCGGGGGCCGGGGTCCAACACCTGGAAATTCTACCTGTTGCATAGTACAGAAGGTTCTTTGACGTGCAAATGCCATCGTACACCACACGGCACCTTGGTTTTACTTCTCATTCGAAAGAAGGCACATTGGGGGCCTTTCTCTCTTGCCCGAAAGAAGCCAATCCACCTCGGTCCAGTATCGAACCTAGAACTAAGGACCCAATTCCCGAGCGTGCTACCCACAGCACCACCGAGGAGGTCTTCGGGACCTTTTAAGGAGCCGATTGCCAATCTCATGCCGCAATCCCTATGAGGCGACCTATTTATTTTTCATTAGGGCATTTTTCCTGTACGGGGCGCCATGGTGAGAACTTCAACACCTGGGAGTTTCACCGGTCAGCAAGTTCCTCGTGGAGAGGGTTTTTCAGCCTGCAGTGTTGTTAGTAGGGCCTATGTTACACTTACGGGTTTGGGAGTCGGCCAAGCAGACAAAACGCGGCGAACCTTGTGGAGGCTGATCGCGGGTGATAGGGAGGTAGAGGGAGAATTAGGTAGGAGAGGGGAAATTAGCAGCAACCAATTTTCAACCAACCACCCGTGTTGGTACTAATGCGATGACATCATAAACACATCACGGGGTCACGACTCCGCATCCAACGAAGGCGCAATCCCTGTTTTCCCTCCTCTAACTTTTTCTCCTTCTCCCCTTTTCTCTCCCCTTTTCTCTCGCCCTCGCCCTCTCTCACGAAATAATTGGGGAGCGGCAAATTGCGTTGGACCCACCATTTCTCGCCTGATCACTGAAGTTAAGCAACGCAACCTCAGCTAGTACTGATATGGGTGGCAGCTTGGGAAAACTGCGTACCGCTAATGTCCAAAAATCGTCGCATTAGTGTAGTGTCTGTGCAGTCTCTGCGTCAGGGCTACACAATGGAGAGGGCTCTAATGACCTTGTAGTTGAAGAGCCCTGAAACACCAACAACAACGAAAGAATGGGGGAGCGGTAAATTGTGTTGAACACACCAGTTCTCGTCTGATCACTGTAGTTGGTGGGCCACTGAACATGGGTGGTCGCTTGGGAACACTGAGTACCGCTAATACTCAAAAATCGGCGCATTAGTGCAGTATCTATGCAGTCTCAGCATTGGAACTACACAATGGACGGGTCTGTAATGACCTTGTAGTTGAAGGGCCCTAAAACACCAACAAACAAACGAAAGAATGCAAGCCACATGGATGCAGTATCGAACCAAGAATTATTATCGCAATAGCTGAACAAGCCACCTCAGCGCCACGCAGGTGTGTCATTATTCGCCGAGCCATATATCAGAAAACAGAGTAACACTTTACCACGACACTCGTCTAGCGATTGAATGGGAAAAAAATGAGATTCGTAGCCCTCAAATAACGGGCGGGGGACCCCTGGAGTGGTCGAATTTTTCACTATTTCTCATTGGGATATTACTATAAAGTGGTATATTTTTTGTCTTACACTCTGATTGTGTTTTAGGGGTCGTTTATAACAGAAAATCTATAAGAAACAAAACAAAAATCAATGACGATTTTGGTGAAGTTTCTTTCAACATCCATTTTCGGATCACAAAATACTGTTACTAGGTTGTGTGCACAAGAGAGAAAATAACATTTGCTAACGCTCAATAGAACACAGATGCCATTAAGGATGCTGGTCACTAAGGCACATTAGACATTTGGCACGGTTTTTTTGAACACTAAAACGCAATTTTGAAATGGGGCGACACGTACGGTCAAGAAACCAGGAAAGGTTTAATGTACATAGCCCTGAATAACTCATCAGGGTGGTCAAGTTACTCAAATTCCAGGATCCATATTTGCAGAATTGATCCTGGTCAAGACAGATAGCTTCTTTCGGGATGAAATAGGGAGGTCTCAACTCGCCTTCCGTCGGATGGGGAACGGCGAATTCGTTGGGCACACCAGTTCTCATCTGATCACTGAAGTTAAGCAGCGCAACCCCAGCTAGTACTGACATCGGCGGCTACTTGTGAAAATGGGTACCACTAATACCAAAAAATCGTCGCATTAGTGTAGCGTCTGTGCAGTCTCTACATAAGAACTATGCTGTGGACGGGGCTGTAATGACCTTTGTAGTTGAAGGGCCCTAAAACACCAACAAACAACAACAACAAATCCATCGAATGTGAAGTAAAGCCGTGCTCTTCTGCTGTATGTAAGATGACACATGGTCGTAAAAGAATTCTTTCTACATCATCATCACCGCTGGCCCTAATTCCGGTAACGGCAGGGTCAGCTGCCAATTTTTCGCCCCCATTGGGATGCTTGAGCAATCTGTTGGACAGTTCTTTAAGGAAGCTAGTGTAACGCCGCAACTGTCATGGTTGTTTATAGGAGGCCTTTTTTGTTGGGGCCCCTTTCCTCCACGCTCTCTAGGAAACGAATCATACACATCACACGGAGGTTCAGATTGATTTCCTATAGGACGAAGGCTCATTGAGTGTGGGTGTGTCTCTCTCCTCTTTCTCTCTCTCTCTCCGTCACGTCCCCAAACTGACTTGTAAATATATGTCACTAGGGTATCCTGGGCTGTCAGGGTCGGTTACTCATTTTTGTCCCACTGGGACATGCGGCGGTCTACTGCCAATTTAATGGTGCAACCCTCATGCTTAGTTATTGTCAGCCTACTTTTCTGCAATGGCGCACCACTTTATTCACCGACACCAGGTGGTGAGCTGCTACACCTGGGAATGTGGATGAGCTACACGTTACATGCAGAAACGGTTCTTTAATGTGCAAGTGACATCGTAGACACCACACGGCGTCACACTTATGCTTCCCCTCAGATGGAAACCTCACTGGGCGTCTCTTTTTCACCTCAATCCAATCCAGGATCAAACCTAAAGACGCAGGTATTTTCTGCAGGCGGTCGTCGACCAAAGCTGCAACCCTTATGCATTTTATCGTAGGTCTATTCTTAAGGTTCGGCCACACAGAACGCGATCTGTCGCGGCGGGCAGCGATCTTTTGCCTGGTTCCGTATACCCACGCGCTAACGCCGCAGAGCAGCTATGCGTGACGGTAGTTGAGTTAACAGGTGGTCAACTCACATAGCGTCCCGCAAGTCACACTGCGTTTTGATTGGCTGGCGGTTGAGATGTCTGCTTGAAAAATGGCGGAGGATATACTGAGATATGACGGCGGCGTGCGGTGACTCCAAATAAAACGCTGCACTTATGGAATTGCTCTGGCGGTCCTTCATAACGCACTAGCACAAAACGTCATCAAGATGTCATCAGTGGCGACGTGATTAGCGTTGAAGTGTGGTGATACGGAACTAGGCATTTGTAACTCATAAAAATGGTCACACAGAAGGCGATGTATTTTGGATCGCAGTGGGCAGCGATCCGAATGCACAAAATTACAATATTATCGCGCGATCCAATTTTCAGTTTAACAAAAAATGAGATGAGAAAATTGAAATGGGCACTTCGCAATGGATCGCTGATGAAGATATCGCGCCCTATGTGGCGTGTTCATATCGCAGACCGTCGCGACGTCCGCGCGATTTATGCCAGCTGCGACAGATCGCGTTCTGTGTGGCCGAGCCTTTAACCTTGGGACACTTCTACCGACGACAGACGGTGAGCTCCTACACCTGGAAATTTTGCATCATCCACCCGTTGCATAGTAACCCGCCGCGGTGGCGTAGTGGTTAGCTCACTCGGCAACTACGCCAGTAGTTCTAGGTTCGATACTGGACCGTGGTGGGTCGGCTTCTTTCGGGCGAGAGAGAAGCCGCGAGTGTGCCTTCTTTCGGATGAGAAGTAAAACCGAGGTCCAGTGTGGGTGTACGATGGCACTTGCACGTAAAAGAACCCTCTACTACGCAACGGGTAGATGAGGCAAAATTTCCAGGTGTAGGAGCTCGCCCCCTGGCGTCGGTAGCATTCCCCAACGAACACTAGACCGACGATAAATAAGCGTAGGGGTGCAGCTTTGGCCGGCAACCGGCTGCAGAAAAAACTATGTCCAATATATCACCCTGTGTCCATTCAGAGGGACAAATGGGTACCCGACCCTGCCATAGGCGGGAAAAGGGTTAGGAGTTGCTTTTGGAGTTGCCACCCGTTGCATAGTAGAGAGGACTCTTATGTGCAAATGCCATCGTACACCACAAGAGACCACAGTTTCACTTCTCATCCGTCGGAAGGCGCACTCGGGGCCTCTCTCTCGCCCGAAGGTAGCCAACCCACCTCGACCCAGTATCAAACTTCACACCACTGACGCAGTAACCGAGCACTCTCCTTCCTGAGCCACCGAGTCGGGTTAATACTAGATATAGGTAAAAGACACCTAACTCTGTCCCTGCCTATGGTAGGACCCATCTTGTCCCTCTGAATGAACACAAGGGTGATATATTGGATAGTGTTTTTCCACAGCCGGTTCCCGACCAAAGCTGCAAACCCTATTCTTATTTATCTTCGGTCTACTGTGCGTTGGGGCATTCCACGGACGCCAGAGGGCGAGCTCCTCAGTGGATTGGATTGGATTCGTTTCACGGGTTGGGGATTAAGCCAAGCAGCAATAACAGAATGAACCCTTAAGAGGCTGCTCGCGGGAGAAGAGGAGTTAGGTGTAGAGGAAGAGGGATAGGGGAAATTTGCAACACCCAACATCCTTTACCAACCACCGAAGTTCGTACTAACGTGGGCTTGCGCTGCTTAACTTCAGTGATCTCACGAGAACTGGTATGTCCAACGCAACTTGGCTACACCTGGAAATTGTGCCTCATCTACCCGTTGCATAGTAGTGAGGGTTCTTGTACATGAAAATGACGTCGTACACCACACAGGACCTCTGTCGCACTCGGGGCCTCTCTCGCCCGAAGGTAATAAATCCACCTTGGTCCGGTATCGAACCAACAACCACTGACGCAGTTACCAAGCATGCTACTCGTTGCGCCACCGAGACGGGATAGTACTATATATAGAGTGGGAACTAAATTTGGATTCCACCAGCCGCATTTATCAAGATGTCAAGTACACCAAGAGAAACATCACTATCAGGGGGGGGGGGTCATCCCAGAACCACAAAACGACGGAATTCAGTAACCAACAACTTTCATCATGCCGCTTTCTTTTCAACTCGTGAAACCAATTTCTTTCATCGGCAACTATTTTGATTTCAGAAATATCCCTGTGAGATTTTAGGCAACAACCAGTCTTTAGATACTTGGTATGCAGATGGCAAAACCGGAATTGAACGCCTTCCAAAACTTTGACTATTGAAGCAGAAAAAAGCCACTAGAGATTTCTACTCTAGAAATATTCAACCATCAACAATATACTTTCGTCTTATTTAGATGGTTGAAAAGAGAAGTAGCACCTCCAGTGACGAGTTCACTTTAGTAGACCCTAAACAATTTAAAAAGGCCCTTACCTCATTCACAAAATAACTTCAGAAATCATCACAAGACACGTCTCAAATAGAAATCAATTCAAATTTCGGAAATAGGGCGATTCCTATGACTATTCCTCCAAACTTCTTTTCAACAGACTAGAAAATTTCCTTGCGGTTAATAAGGTCGTCAGCAAGAGGTTAAAATGGTCCTATGTAGATACACTACCTTCTTCACGTACTATAGTTCTGGTGATCCGGACGTCATCCCGATCGCCTTCCTCACTTAGGATTTGCTTTCGTTTCGTACTTTCGTATTTTTTCCCTACAAAGGTCATCAGATCCCCGTCCACTGCATAGTTCTAATGGAGAGTCTGCACAGACACTGTGCTGGTATGACGATTTTTGGGCATTAGCAATGCCCAGTGTTCCCAGGCGGTTACCCCTGCTAGCACTAGCTTGTCTTGCGTTGCTTAACTTCAGTGATCAGACAAAAATTGGCGTGTCCAGAGTAATACAGCCGCCCTTCTTCATTTTGGGCTCTTAGGCTGTATATCGCAGAAAAGGCAGATTCGGCAGGAAAAGAGCTACTGCAGAGAACATTGAGTACATTCGACATCGGACAGGCGACTTAGGGCCAGGAGCACAGAAGGGGCTGGACTGCAAGGGTTATCCCAGGTGGGAGGCTGTGGGTCGGGAGGAGGTACAGAGGGATTGGGTAAACGTCATCCAATGTGTTTTGTCTCATTGGGATTGCAGGGCCCTTCAGCTACAAAGGTCATTAGAGGTCCGTCCACTTCATATCATGTTTCCCCGAAAATAAGCCCCTGTTTTCGTTTAATTTTGGTGCCGAAAAATGCACTAGGGGTTGTTTTTGGGGAATGTATTTTTCACGAAAACTATTTACATTTATTTATGAAAACAAAAATGTTCAAAATTTCTAATTTTATTGCGAATTATTATGAAAAAGTATCCTTTTCCAGTCACTTGATCATAAGTGATCATTATGATTTATTCTCTGATTGGTTATTTGATAAAAACAAACAAACATGGTATTTGTCTTAAGCAGCCCACAGACGTCCAATTTCGTTGTCAACCAGTTCTGCACGATGCTTTACGACCGGTAAAAACCTGTGACCCAGGCTGGTTGTGTCTTTTGTATCCGCCCTGAGTCACAATACTGTATATACTACGAGTACTACAGCAGTTCTCAAACTTTTTAAATTTTATACCAGATAAATAAGAACCCTCGCGTTGGTTACACAGTGGGTAGCATGCTTGGCAACTGCCTCACTGGACTGAGGTGGAGAAGCTTCTTTCGGATGACGGATATGCCGCAAGTTCGCCTTCTGTCAGATGTAAAGCAAAACCAAGGTCTAAAGTGACAAAATTTTCCAGAGGGCAAAGCGGGACGGGGGCTTTCGGTGATTGCTCCCAAGTAAGGGTGGTGAGACTGCTTTCCTGAAGAGCAGAGAACAAAACTTGTGACTTACTGTAACTTATAGCTTGAATGTGTCCATCCAGCACAGGATGCATAATCATCATCATAATGCCCTTATCTTGCCTGTGGCAGGGCCGGGGCTGGGGGTTCTAGCCCTCCACCCCACACACTGCCATATCGTTACGGACAACCTGCTCCCACGTCTGCTTTGGTCTCCCCTTGCCCTGGGTGGTTGACAACCATGTTGAACGTCTGTTGGCAGCTTTACGACCAGCTGAGTATTTCTTTTTGCTATTAGGGCATATTTTCGGGGAAACACGGTAGTTCTAATGCAGAGTCGGCACAGACACTACGCTGTTACAACTATTTTTGGGTATTAACAATACCCGGTGTTCCAAAGCGGTCACACATGCTAGTACTAGTTGAAGTGCGCTGCTCCCCCGCCAGTCCTTGAGAAGGCACGGGTACTTCTGCCCCTACCTGCGCAGCGTAGGAAAAGAGAACTCTGCGGAGTGCCCGTTCTGCCCAGAGGTGAATGACGACGCCCACAACACGTAGGGGAGACCGGGGCAAGTTGACGATACTAAGAGTTTTCGAATTAATTTTTTAATTTTCTTGCGAGATAAAATGTTTTACTGCGCTGAGATACTTAGAATGTACCTTTATTTATAATTTAGTGGTTTAAAGTGAAACATTTTTTGATATCTTCAAGGTGATTTTCTAATTTTTAATGGACGATGTAAAATTCGTCATCTTGCCCCAGACCCGGGGCAAGATGACGGTCATTGAAAAGTAAAAGAAATTAGTAAATTCTCCGAATTCTATTATTGTACCCTTATTTCTTTTATAGTAAAATAGAATTAGGCGTTATTTATTACATTATTAAAGGTAAATGAAATAATATTTTTAATTTTTTTTTGTGAATGATGAAAACGCCTTAACACTAAAAGTTAAAATCGAAGTAAACAGTAAATCGAATTTATTATCAACTTAAAAGTTAATGTTTCTAGTTAAAAACAATCACAGGTAAGCTGTCCACCACAAAAAAGATGCCAGTTAACATTGAGGGTCAAGATGGCGAGTTCGTCAACTTGCCCCAGCAACAATTTTAAAATTTAAGCATTATAGCAATAATATTAAAAAATTATTTTAATAATGAATACTGAATATGAATAGCCAGTTGTCTAAGGTAGATGAAAATGCTATTAGATATTTCTATAGCTTACCTCTATATTAATTATATCTTATTTCCAAAATTTGGTTTCATATAGCACAAAGCAGGAAAACAATGAAACTCATGTAAATAATATAGTAATGGCAACAGTGCCTTGACAAAATGATTTTTTAGTGTCTAGTCATGAGGTGTACTAGTAGTATTCATATGATGCTGATAACTATCAGGAAAGTCGCTATTTAAGGAATCAGTCATCTTGCCCCGGTCTCCCCTACTTCCCCCAAGACAGATGGGCCACTCGACACACGGCGCTTGAGGACATGCGTCCCTGTCTCCCATCGCTAGGAGACAGGGACGCATGGGACACAGTGTACCAATATGTTGACGTGAAATGGATAGTGAACTTCACGGTAAGGCTCACGCTAATAACCATAGAAGCCCTAAGGGCAGAACAAATGACCTGCATAAACGGTTCCGGGCTAGTGTCCAGAAGACAATGGTAGGTGTTTTAGTCGAAAGTCCAGCAACAGGAGACCGACACTAAGTGCGTAAACGCATTTAACCTACCCCAAAAGGCTTTACTACCGTACTTTGGAAAATATCATTCCAGCCTCTCCCCTACGCGTGTAGATTGGTAAAATTAATGTTGGCCAGTTTTCTTGTTTGGAGCGCTTTTTGTTTACCTACACTTGAGCGCAAACTCCTACACTTAGAAAGGGCACTTGTCAGATTACAGAATACAGAAACGGCATTAGTTCTTTTACGACAGGCTTTCCTCTCATCTGTAAAACAGCTATTTGCCTCGACTAGGATCGATTCTGCAACCATAGAGTTATGGCGCACATAGGACCTGCGACAATCAATAATTACTGGAAATCTGAAAATTTTCATTATTTCTGTTTCCTCCTGAATAATTCCTAAAATGGAGCTCTTGGAAATCAAAATGAGATGCCATTGGCCTGCCTCGGAATTTTACGAGTATTTCACTAACATCTATAGATTCATTACAGTCCCTGTTAGCATTATACCGCTGATCGAATTTGGTGAATTGGGCCGTTTAATAGGGCTATACATTATTTATTTCTTTTCATAAAACACGCCATTATTTTCAAAAATGAACCTACTTTCACAAAATGCAGGCGAAGTTCCTAATTGGTTGTCACGGGCAAGAAGGAAGTACAAGGTGCCCCTTCCTGGAAAGTCCTTGGTCTGATAGGAAGGAAAGCCGTAGCTCCATGTAGAGTGTACGATTCACATCAACGTCAACGAACCCTCTTACATCATCATCATACCGTTATCCCGCCTGTGTCAGGGTCCAATCTGAGGGTTCAGGTCCTCCACTAGCGCCCCAACCACGCCGAACACTATCATATCTTTCCGTACAATCTGCTCCCATATCTGCTTTGGTGTTTCGTAGCCCCGGGCGCTTATATTAACCAGCATCCTCGTAATGGACCTAACCACTTTCAATCTCATAACACGAGTAGATCAACACAATTTCCACTGGGAGGAAATCGCGCTCTGGCTTTAATGTCTGTACACTGTTTGCCTTTAGGCAGCCCCTTTCTATCGAAGTCCTAATATCATTTAATCCTTTCTTGCCTCCTCTTGGAAGTCCCCAACCCTACCCACGTCATCAGCAAACACCATTGGGGTACTCACTCTCCTACGCCAGACAATTAATCCATAACTAGAATGAAAAGGTAAGGACTAAGAGGTTAATCCTGATGTACCCCCAACCTGCACCAGAAAGCCTCCCTTATTTCCCCATGTAGTCTTTATCCTGGCTATGGAATCATCAAACGTACTCCATACTATTCTAATATATCCTTCTTTTAACAATCAAAGAGTTAAATACCTAATCTGGCAGAATGAAGTATCACAACGGAATTTAGCAGGTTAAATTGACTGATTTGTTGGTGTTTTAGGGCCCTTCAACTACAATGGTCATTACAGCCCCGTCCACTGCATAGTTCTAATACAGAGTCTGCACAGACACCATGCAGTCCAGACGACTTTTGAGTATCATCAGTATTCAATTTTTCCAAGCAGCCGCAATGTTAGTACTGCCTGGGGTTGCGTTGCTTACCTTAAGTGCTCAAACGAGAATTTGCGTGTCCATCACAATACAGCCGCCCTTGGCAAGTCCAGTGTCTGTAACCCCAAACCCGGTCTACTATTATTCGTTGGAACTCTCCAACGCAGACACAAGACCCTGACAAATTTTGCCTTAGCTACCCGTTGCAAAGTAGAGAAGGTTCTTTTTCCTGCAAATGACATTGTACACCACAGGGGACCTCGGTTTAACCTCTCATCCAAAGGAAGGATGGGATGAAGTGAAGATAAGGATAAGGTGAAGAACTTTCTGGAAGAAGGCGCCATTATAGAGGGCAGGCGATGTATGGCAGAATAGATGCTATGCTTCAGGTTCCTTGGAGTTTTAAAATGGGTGAATTTTTAGGAATGAGAGATATTCTCTCCACTGCCAATTTGGCCTATCATGGCTGCTTGCAGTGTATTCAACTAGAACTAGAACGCGCATTCACCTTCAACTCACCTCGATCCAGCATCGTACCTGGGACTACTGACGTAGTAAGTCGAGCATGGTACCTATTGTGCCACAGAGAAGAGTCGAAACACATCAATAGATTTAAGAAGTTGATACAATGAGACGTTTCAATAACCTGTCTTACAGGTGACTTCAATATCGAGAAGCGATAATGGTGCTACTAATCACCCATTGCTATTAGGTCATTGGCGAAAAAAGTGACAAATTCGTCAACTAGTTTCACATCCTAATGATAACAACATACAGCCAGGTAATTCTTTTATATAATTTAAGGCGTGATTTTTTTTTCTCCCACCCCCTCTCACGCTGCATCTATTTAAATAGTTTACAACCCTGTTGGTCCTGCACGCAAAACTTTCAAAAATAATATGTATCTCTCTCTCCCTCCCCTCCGATGTCCAGGCAAGTGAATTAATGACCAGGTGTATTAAATCATTGCACGGACAGACAAATTACGTCTGGCGCCGGTCTTCAGTCAGGTCTGCCAAGCGGTGTGCGCAGCATTTCACCCTTGCTGAAAATGCTATCTATTATCCTCCAAACTTCTTCGCGTTAACATATCGCGTTAAAGGGCCCGTTATCATGTAAAAAATTAATCACTTTTTATGGTAGTACATTAGCTGATTGGTGGTTTGCCAATAATTCTTAACTACTTAATTGCTCGTCTTAATTGATGGCATTAGTTGTACCATTACCAAAAACCTCGTTCGGCAGTTGCAAAACCACGTTGCCGGAATTAGGGAGAGTAGGAGGGCAAAAACTGCCAAAGGTTAGTTGTTGATGAACCTTCTGTTTCGCCGCCGGTAGGGTTGCAGTTTTTTAAGGTAACATATGTTCAAATATTTATCTAACGACAGTTTATTAAAGGTCGCTATGCATCCTCAATGGTCCTGAGAGCAGCCCTCTTCCATAAATGTTTTTAGACAGAGCTTCACCTGCCTCAGGGGCGTGCTCAATTTGTTGCGTCAAAAGTTCCAGGTGCGGGACTGGATCGAGATGTGCTGACTCCTTTGGGGCGAGAGAGAAGCCCCGAGTGCGCCTTCCTTTGGACGTGAACTAAAACCAATGTTCCTTTTATAGGTTTGTTGGTTTCTTTGTGGTCCTTCAACTGCAAGGTCATTAGAGCACCGTCCACAGTGTAGTTCGTATGCAGAGATTGCACAGACACTACACAAATGCGACGATTTTTGGGTATTAGTGGTACCCAGTTTTCCTAAACGGTCACCCATGTCAGTAATAGCTAGGGTTGTGTTTAACTTCAGGGATTAGACGAGAACTGCTGTGTCCTAAGCAATAAGCCGTTCACCAAGGTCCCAAGGTGTGGTGTGCGATGGCATTTGCACGTAAAACAACCCTCTCTACTACGGAAAAAACAGATGGAGGAAAATTCCCTGGTGTAGGAGCTCGCTCCCTGGCGTCGGTGGAGTGCCCCAACGAACAGTAGGCCGACAATGAATAAGAATAAGGGTTGAAGCTATGGTCGGCAGGCGGCAGGGAAAACACCGTCCAATATATCACCCATTTTTCCTTTTAGACGGACAACAGGGGTACCCGACACTGCTGTTGGCGGGAAAAGGGTTAGGAGTTTCTTTAATTTGATTGAGCTGAAAGTCATATAATGATAGGTACGATCTTAGGTATCCAGGCTAGGATCTAGCCTCTGCTCCATGAAAACTTTCGAAGTGGACGTTCTTCACCTACTGACCCTTTCTAAATGGACGTTTCACCCATGGATCCTTTCTATATGGTCGTTCTTCAGCCATGGGCCCTTTCTATATGAACATTCTTCATTCATGGATCTTTTTTTTTGTTACACTAATAGGTTGGGGAGCAAGCCAAACAGCCATAGGAGATTGCTCGCTGGAGATGGGGAGGTAGGTGTAGAGGATTTAGGAGAGGGGAAATTTGCAGCACCAACGTTCTTTACCAACCACCTTTGTCTTACCAACTAACCGTTTTTTACCCACCACCCTGCCTAATTTCAGTAATGTCGCGAGAACTGGTGTGTCCAACGCAACTTGGCTGCACAGGGGCATTCTTCACCCATTGTCCCTTATTTACATCATCATCATTCCAAACCCCGTTCTTGCCAATGGCAGGGTCAGTAATCAATGTCTGCCTCGTTGGAACTGGGAACACAAAAGAATAGTTGAAAAGTGCTTTTACGCCGCAGGCTGCCGGTTGAAATGAGCTCCTGTACTTGGAATTTTTTGCCAAACTACACGGATCTATGCAAATAAGGGTTCTTTCATGAGAAAATATGACGGTAAGCATTACATCCGTCGCACTTTGGGATCCCCACTCGTCTGATAGAAGTCGCCTGTCTCAGCCAGGAGCGATCCTGCAACTTATATGCTCCTAGGTCCTCTTCCAAAGTCTCCAAAGGACCTCCATAATAAATGATTTTAACGTGAAGTTTGAGTGAAAGGTATTTCAGGAGTTGGAGGCAGTTTGGGAATGTGAACTAGGTACATGGTGACGTTCAGAGTATAGAGGTCAGTTATTCAGGCCCATCACACGGATAAAGTTCAAGAAGCAGTTGGGTGGGGATATGGTGATGAAAAAGGAGGGCAAAGAGTGGTCAGAATGTGCAGACCCGTTCCTCTTCTTGTTTTCGTTTTTTTGGGCTTCGTTGGAGTTAAAGGGCTCTTCAACTACTAAGGTCATTAGAGCCCCGTTCACTGCACAGTTATAATCAGTGGCGTAGCCCCCCAACCCCCTAATAGGGCCTCGAATATAACGAAGAGGTAAGCATCCTGGTTCATGCTATCGACAGTCATATCCCCCCCTTCAGAAAATCCTGGCTACGCCACTGGTTCTAATAAGAATATTTAATCCTTTGTGACGGATGCCTTGCTAGTGAGATTTTGCATGACAAACCCATATGCCTAATTCTCCACCAACACCCTAGCATCACCTTTGCCTTTCGCACCCATTCCACCACAGGAGCCACCACCTCCAGGACCATTTCCAATGTTGGCCCTAACCCCTCCTGCAGTGGTCCAGCGTTGGACATGCCTTTATCACATGCCTGACATCCTCCACTTGATCCCCACACATGCAGAGTCAACGCATTGTTGTTCGTTGGTGTTTTAGGCCCTTCAACTACAAGGTCATTAGAGCTCCGTCCAGTGGCGTCGCTAGGGATGGTGTCACCCCCCTCTCCAGAACAAAGCCGCTTCTTTTGTTTTGGTGTCACCCCATTTTTCATGGTGCGATTTCACCCGGTGCGGCCCGCACCACCCGCATCCCCTAGTAACGCCACTATCTTCGTCCTCTGTATAGTTCTAATGCTGAGTCCGCACAGACACTATGATGTTACGACGATTTCTGGGGTTGCGTTGCTTAACTTCAGGGACTAGACCAGACCTGGTATAGGTGGGATAAGGATATGATGACGGAGACAACAAAAGTGTGTGAGACTTGGTCTTCTTACATAATGATAAACGAAACTTCTTTAGAAAATGGTAATATTTTTCCAGGTGAGTTAGCCTGCTGGCACCCTCTGAGTTGCGGCGGCGGGTTTTAAGTCATCTATCCGCCCTAGGTTTTGACTGCATATATTAAGCTACTGGATGTAAGACCTCATGTCAAGTGCATTCTGCGATACAATCTGCTAATGTCCATGTCCGACTCCGTAGAATACTGGGTGGTCCTCAGAACAGCGTTAGTAGTCCATGACATATGCAAAGATGAACTGATACAAATCAGTGAAGTTGTTGTTGTTTTTCTTTTTGTTTGAGGAACGGATGAAACGAGTAGAGGAGGAAGAGAAGGGGGGCTAACTAAAGGGTCGACCATATTTAGTCACGTAAACCAATCTGAAGATCGACAATACGTGGACCACCCACTACGTTTATATGTTTTTCCCGACACATCAGTGTCTTTTTTTTTTTTTACAACAACCTGTCTGATATCTCTTCACATGATGAATTTTCTTTAATCAAATTCAATAGCATGTCGACATTTTAAGGAGCACATCTGATTATTCAGACCAACACAATGTTGATCTAAGACTGAAACCAATGCTATTTGGAAGCCTTGTTAGCACAGAGCCCCTCTCCCCCCTCCACGGGAAGTCTCAGGCCTATTACACACACTACCACTTAAAACAACATTCGGTATTGTAAAAATAATTGGCAGCAATGTGCTGATAAGATCGTCAACTATGAGTTCTGCAGGACAAATAACTCATTTATTATCACAGTTGGAACTAAGCTGGTTATAACTTTTGATCTCATTACAACGGGACCTAATTAATTTTTGAGAGAGGACCACCTTGGCCCCCTCTCCTCTTTTGTATTTTCAAAACACAACCATGCCGGCACTATCAGCCAACTGTTATTAAGAAAATTAAAGACAAGAACCAACGAACAGTAGACCAACGGTAAATAAGCATAAGCGTTGCAGCTTTCGTCGGCAGCCAACTGCGGAAAATCTCTTGTATCCATTCAGAGATACAAGATGGGAACCTGACCCTGCCATAGGCGGGAAAAGAATTACGAGCTGCCTCGACAATTAAAATAATTAAAGACAAGAATGATTCAATTCTTGTGCGTTTCAATACAGATGCGTTAAAGACGGTGCGTGAATTCACTAACCGGCGAAATTTTAGCAAAGCAGTTCCCGGACTTAAGGCAGTAAAAGCCCGGAGATGTGATTGTGACAGTCGGCGATCAATACATATTTTCGCTCAGATAGAACGGGTAACGCTGCGCACGCAATTCAGAGACACAGCTTTACTAGCCACATTCAGAGCCTCTCTTGCGCCCAAAAGAAATCACTCACCTCGGAGGGGATCGAACCTGCAACCTGTCACTGTGTCACAGAAGCAGGAAAATCGGCATAATTTTAAAGTGCTGGAATTCTACTATTTCATACTTTTAATGAATAATAAAGCAGAAACACAATCTCTTGCTGTGGTCACTAATCCCCCTGTAAATATCAGAAAGACCCACTTATTCACTTCAGCCCTATAGCTGACACCGGCGTTTCTCGTCCCAATCCTCTGAATATCTGATCCCAAATATTTGAATTGGTGCTTCTTTTGTCACCTTCACCCCTTCCAGGGTACTACGTTACTCAAGCATACAACAAATTCTTACGTCTGGACTGTTTGCCAGTCTCCATATCTGTTTCTCTCACTATGTCTCTCCCTGTCTCTGCCTCTCAGTCATTCTCTTTCTCCCTATCTCTGATTCTCAGTCTATCTCTCTCTTTCCTTCTTCCTGTCTGTCTCTGTCTTTCCCTCTGCCTATCTGTCTCTGTCTTTCCCTCTTCCTGTCTGTCTCTGTCTTTCCCCCTTCCTG